>JAUMJK010002284.1:0-26661 GCA_033558105.1 Coccyzus lansbergi | reverse complement strand
CCACGAGGCTATAAATAAGGGCGCGGCGCGGCGGGCGGCGCGCTCAGTGTTCGGCGGCAGCGCCACAAGCTGTTAGGTGTCCTTCTGCCTCGTCCACGCTTCCCCCCCCACACGCACCGCCACCGCCGCCATGAACGGGCAGCTCAACGGCTTCCACGACGTCTTCATCGACGAGGGCACCTTCCTCTTCACCTCCGAGTCCGTGGGAGAGGGGGCACCCAGGTGCGGGCGAGGGGGCGTAAGGGGCGGGGAGGGGTGATGATGATGATGAAGGAGGAGGATGAAGGAGGCGGATGATGATGGTGAAGGGGAGTTGGGGGGGGGGTGGGTGGGTCGTAGCGGTGTGAGGGGGGATGGCGGTGACGCCGCCGGGCGCGCGCGCAGTGCGGGAGGCGCGCGCCGCATTGCGGGCCCCGGCGCGCACGTGGTGTCCGCCTTGGGGGGGGGCGGGGGAGGTGAGGATTGAGGTGGATGAGGGGCGGGGGGGGGGGGGCACGGCGAGGAGCAGCCGTGACTCAGCTGTGACTCAGCACCTCCGCGGGGTACCCCCCCCCCCCATCACCTGGAGCCACACAAAGGGGGAAGGGGGGGGGGGGGCACAGACACACAGACAAATGGAGACCCCAGAGGGGGGTTAGCCACAGCGTCAAGCTGGTTCCATTGATGCTTCTCCCACACACACCCCCCCCAGATTCCAAATTGCTGGATGGGAGGGGGGGTTAGGAACACAGAGCTCATGGTTGGCGGGTTGGTGGGGGGGTTGGGGACCATGGAGCTCATGGTTGGGGCTGGGGGGGTTGGGAGCACAGAGCTCGCGGTTGGGGCTGGGGGCTTGGGGAGGGGATTAGGGACCATGGAGCTCATGGTTGGGGCTGGGGGGGTTAGCACAGAGCTCATGGTTGGGGCTGGGGCTTTGTTAGGAGCACAGAGCTCATGGTTGGGGCTGGGGTTGGTTACCACAGAGCTTATGGTTGGGGCTGGGGGGTGTTGGGGACCACTTTGCTCATGGTTGGGGCTGGGGGGGTTAGCACAGAGCTCATGGTTGGGGCTGGGGGGTGGTTGGGGACCATGGAACTCATCGTTGGGGCTGGGGGGGATTAGGAGCACAGAGCTCATGGTTGGGTCTGGGGGTTGGGGATTATGGAGCTCATGGTTGGGTCTAGGGGTTGGGGCTCACGTTGCTCATGGTTGGGTCTGGGGGTTGGGGGATCACATTTCTCATGCTTGGGTTTGGGGCTCACAGAGCTCATGGTTGGGGCTGGGGGCCACACTGTGCCAGGCTCCTTGTCTAAATTACGCGGAGTGCCAAGCTCCTATCCTGGTCCCGTGGTGTGCCAGAGTCCCTGTCTTCGTGCCATGGAATGCCAGGCTTCCATCTTAGTGCCACAGAGCGTACCAGAGTCTCATCCTGGAGCCACGGGGTGCCAGGCTCTTAGCCTGAGTGCCACAGAGTGCCAGAGTCCCTGTCTTCATGCCATCATGTGCCACAGAGTGCCAAGCTCCTATCCTGGTGCCACAGAGTGCCAGAGTCGCTGCCTTCATGCCACAGCATGTCACACGCCCATCTTGGAGCCATGGAGTGCCGCACTCCCATCCTGAGGCCAGAATCCCTGTCTTTACGCCACAGCGTGCCAGGCTCCCATCTTGGGTGCCAGGCTGTGCCAGGCTCCTGTACTGGTGTCACAGTGTGCCAGAGGCCCTGTCTTCATGCCAAGGAGTGCCAGGCTCTCTCCGTCCTGATGCCACACTGTGCCAGGCTTCTATCCTGGTGCCATGACTTGCCAGACTCCCTTTCTTCATGCCTCAAGCTGCCAGGAAGCCTTCCTGGTGCTACGAAGTGCCAGGCTCCCTCTCTGCCTTTGTGCTTTGGGGGGTTTGGGTACCCGAGTGTCCCCCAAGCCGCCCTTTCTGCCCTGGGGATGCGATTTCCCCTCTCTCTGCAGCTCAAGGGGCTCTGGCTTGGCTGCCAACACCAACCACGCTGACACAACCAAAGCTGGGGCGCCCCTGGGGCTCTCCCGTCTCCAGAATCACGCACTGCCGCGAGGGATGAGGCGCTCGGCATCCGAGCGCGGGTGTAAGGTCCGATCCCTCGCTCTTTCACCCCGAGAAGCGGCCAAGGCGCCCCTCCCTGCGCCTCCTCTCCCAAATCCGGCCCGAAAGGTCGCTGCCAAGGACGTCCGCCGGCTGAGGGAAGGCGCTTATTCACCGACAGCGGCTCTCGGGAAGCTCCGGGGCTCCGGCTCTCCCTTTCCCAGCATAAACCACGCTGGGCACCGGAGGGAACTGGTCATCCCGTGGGAGCCATCCCGGTGCAAGCCCGAGAGCAGAACTGCGAGAGGGCTGCGCGCTCCGGCTCGCAAGAAATCACTGCCAGTGCCCTTTGGCGGTGCCGTAGGTGGTACAACCCGAGCCCTGAGCCGACTGTAAGCGGAGCTCAGCTGGTAAATGCTTGGAATTCCAGGCTAATAATCCAACGCGGGGACAAGGAAGGGGCTGTGTGCGCCGTGGAGCTCCAGATCCCGGCTTAGAAAGGGCAGTGTGTGCCGTGGAGCTCTGGATCCTGCCTTAGAAAGGGCAGTGTGTGCTGTGGAGCTCCAGACCCCAGCTTAGAAAGGGCAGTGTGTGCCGTGGAGCTCCGGATCCCGGCTTAGCGTGGCCTGCGGGTCAGGAAGGAAGGGCTGTGCCGGCCTGACCACCCTGTGCTCCCTGTCCCTTCCTCCCAGATAAAATCTGTGACCAGATCAGCGATGCTGTCCTGGACGCCCACCTCAAGCAGGACCCTGATGCCAAAGTGGCCTGTGGTGAGTGCTCCCCTGGGGCTGTGGGGTGATGGGTGCAGGAGGGACCACAACGGCGCTGATCGGCGCTGATCTTCCTTCTTCTCCCTCCTTCCTTCCAGAAACTGTGGCGAAGACGGGGATGATCCTGCTGGCAGGGGAAATCACCTCCCGCGCCAACGTCGACTACCAGAAGGTGGTTCGCGACACCATCAAGCACATCGGCTACGATGACTCCTCCAAAGGTGGGTGAGGGGGGCTCAACACCTTGAGTTCTGTGCGGGAGTTTTGGTGCTCTGGGGCTCACTGTGGCCTCTGCGCTGCTCTAGGCTTCGACTACAAGACCTGCAACGTGCTGGTGGCCCTGGAGCAGCAGTCGCCTGACATCGCTCAGAGCGTCCACCTGGACCGCAGCGAGGAGGACATCGGCGCGGGTGACCAGGTGAGGCCTGTGCCGGAACTTCATGAGCTGCTGTGGTTCAGCTGGAGGAGCCACGTCCTCATCCCTAGCAAGTGGATGACACTGAGCTGGGTGGAAGCTGCATCTGCTGGAGGGTTGGGAGGCTCCAGAGGGATCTGAGCAGGCTGGATCCATGGGCTGAGACCAATGGGATGAGGGTTAACAAGACCAAGTGCCGAGTCCTGCCCTTGGGGCACAGCAACCCTGAGCAGCTCCAGACTAGGAGAAGTCTGGCTGGAAAGTGCCTGGAGGAGAAGGCCCTGGGGGTGTTGGTTGAACAGAAGCCAGCAGGGGCCGAGGTGGCCAAGAAGGCCAAGGGCATCTTGGCTTGGATCAGACATGGTGTGGCCAGCAGGGCCAGGGAGGTTCTTCTCCCTCTGGACTCGGCCCTGGGGAGACCGAACCTTGAATCCTGGGGTCAGTTGTGGCCCCTCAGCACAGAAGGATGTTGAGGCTCTGGAGCAAGTCCAGAGAAGAGCAACGGAGCTGGGGAAGGGGCTGGAGAAGAAGAGGAGCGTCTGAGAGAGCTGGGGGTGTTTATCCTGGAGAAGAGGAGGCTGAGAGGAGACCTCATTGCTCTCTGCAAGTCCCTGAGAGGAGGTTGTGGAGAGGAGGGAGCTGGGCTCTTCTCCCAAGGGACAGGGGACAGGACGAGAGGGAATGGCCTCAAGCTCCACCAGGGGAGGGTCAGGCTGGATATCAGGAAAGAATTTTTCACGGAAAGGGTGATTGGGCAGTGTCAGAGGTTGCCCAGGGAGGTGGTTGATTCACCTTCCCTGGAGAGGTTTAAGGTGTGGGTGGACAAGGTGCTGAGGGACATGGTTTAGTGATTGATGGGAGTGGTTGCACTCTGATCCATTGGGTCTTTTCCAACCTGGTGATTCTGATTCACTGCCTGTTCCCTGTGCCGCAGGGCCTGATGTTCGGCTACGCCACAGACGAGACAGAGGAGTGCATGCCCCTCACCATCGTCCTGGCACACAAGCTGAACGCCAAGCTGGCCGAGCTGCGCCGAAATGGCACCCTGCCCTGGCTGCGCCCCGACTCCAAGACGCAGGTGAGGGTCTTACCACAGCTTTGGCCGCCTCGGGTGTCCCCAAACCAGCTCCCCGTGACCTCCCCGTGTCCCTTCGGCAGGTGACAGTGCAGTACATGCAGGACCGCGGTGCCGTCATCCCCATCCGGGTGCACACCATCGTCATCTCGGTGCAGCACGACGAGGAGGTTTGCCTGGACGAGATGCGGGACGCGCTGAAGGAGAAGGTGATCAAAGCCGTGGTGCCACCAAAATACCTGGACGACGACACCATCTACCACCTCCAGCCCAGCGGCCGCTTCGTCATCGGCGGCCCCCAGGTACGGCAGCATTCCCGGCCCAGCTGTACCAGCGCGGTCACAGCCTGGTGGTGACGGCCTCATCCCTCGTAGGGTGACGCGGGGCTGACCGGCCGCAAAATCATCGTGGACACCTACGGCGGCTGGGGCGCCCATGGTGGCGGTGCTTTCTCCGGGAAGGATTACACCAAGGTGGATCGCTCGGCCGCCTATGCCGCGCGCTGGGTGGCCAAGTCGCTGATCAAGGCCGGGCTGTGCCGCAGGGTGCTGGTCCAGGTGAGTTGCGGCGGCGCCTTTTCCTCCTTCCCCGTGCTGCTTCAGGAAGCTCGTCAGAGTTCATAGAATCATAGAACAACCAGGTTGGAAGGAACCCATTGGATCTTCTAGTCCAACCATTCCTATCAAACACTAAACCAATCCCTCAGGACCTCATCCACCAGTCCCTTAAACACCTCCAGGGAAGGGGAATCAACCACCTCCCTGGGCAGCCTATTCCAATGCCCAATGACCCTCTGTGTGAAAAACTTCCTCCTAATCTCCAGCCTAAATCTCCCCTGGTGGAGCTTGAGGCCATTCCCTCTCGTCCTGTCCCTTGGGAGAAGAGCCCAGCTCCCTCCTCTCTACAACCTCCTTTCAGGTAGTTGTAGAGAGTAATGAGGTCTCCTCTCAGCCTCCTCTTCTCTAGGCTAAACCCCCCCAGCTCTCTCAGCCACTCCTCATAGGTGCCCCTTTTCTGTAGGTCTCCTATGCCATCGGGGTGTCCCACCCCTTGTCCATCTCCATCTTCCACTACGGCACCTCCCCAAAAAGCGAGCGGGAGCTGCTGGAGATCGTCAAGAAGAACTTTGACCTCCGCCCTGGGGTGATCGTCAGGTAACAGGCGCTGGATACGGGGAGGAGACGGCAGAAAAGGGGGGAATATCGCAAAATGGGGAAACGTTGGAAAATGGGGGGAAATATTTTGCTGGGAGAGGGTAGGGGGACAGCAGCTGCGGTCACCAGCGGGTGCAGCCGAAGCCGGCATGGAGAGCCGCTGCTGCCGGAAGAAAAAGCGCTTCCGGGCGCACATGGTGGGTAAGTATTTGCTGAGAGCTGAGCGCTTGGAGCGTCTCCTCCGGCTTCTTGGGAATTGCCACAGCCGGGAAGGCTCCAATTGCCCCACAGGGATGGGGACCGGAGGGAGAACCCCCTGGTCAGGCAGGGTAGGGGCACTCGGAGCTTCTCCAGCTTTGTGGGGATTATGGCAACCAGAGAAGGTCCAGTGGCCCCTGGAGAAGCTCCAATCATCCCTTAGGGATGGGGAGGAAGGAGATGGTGGTATTGCCGTAGAACCTGGCAGGATTATGGCAACCAGAGAAGGTCCAGTGGCCTCTGGAGAAGCTCCAATCATCCCTTAGGGATGGGGAGGAAGGTGATGGTGGTATTGCCGTAGAACCTGGCAGGATTATGGCAACCAGAGAAGGTCCAGTGGCCCCTGCAGAAGCTCCAATCATCCCTTAGGGATGGGGAGGAAGGAGATGGTGGTATTGCCGTAGAACCTGGTAGGGAAGGGGCACTTGGACCTTCTCCAGCTTTGTGGGGATTACGGCAACCAGAGAAGGTCCAGTGGCCCCTGGAGAAGCTCCAATCATCCCTTAGGGATGGGGAGGAAGGAGATGGTGGCATTGCCGTAGAACCTGGCAGGATTATGGCAACCAGAGAAGGTCCAGTGGCCTCTGGAGAAGCTCCAACCGTCCCTTAGGGATGGGGAGGAAGGAGACGGTGGTGTTGCCATAGAACCTGGCAGGATTATGGCAACCAGAGAAGGTCCAGTGGCCTCTGGAGAAGCTCCAACCGTCCCTTAGGGATGGGGAGGAAGGAGACGGTGGTGTTGCCGTAGAACCTGGCAGGATTATGGCAACCAGAGAAGGTCCAGCGACCCCTGGAGAAGCTCCAACTGTCCCTTAGGGATGGGGAGGAAGGAGGTGGTGGTGTTGCCATAGAACCTGGCTGCTTGGAGCTTCTCTGGCACCTTGGGAAGGACAGGGAGGAGACGGAGGCAGCATGGCAGAACCCCCTAGGCAGGAGGGGAAGGGGCGAGCGGGCGGCCGTCCCCTCTTTACTGACTCCCGGCCTTGTGTATTCCAGGGATCTGGATCTGAAGAAGCCCCTCTATCAGAGGACCGCAGCCTATGGCCACTTTGGTAGGGACAGTTTCCCTTGGGAAGTGCCCAAAAAACTAAAATACTGAGGAGCCCCCCCATCCCCGGGGCCTTGTTAAGGCTTTTCCCCCCTTCCCGCGAGCGTAGGCTACAGAGAAGCTCGCGGGCTCTGGGGGGGGAAGAGCCCCTCACCCCGGCTCCCAGCCCCGCGGCCCCTTCCTTTCTCTCTCTCTTTCGCCATCGTTCTCAGTTGCGTGGGGACCACGCGTGGCCTCGTGCCTCCCCCACCCCAGCTTTCCCTCCCCTCCCCGATCCCTCCAGCTGCTTTTGGAACAACTCGCGTGACGTCTGAGCTCTGAGAGACAAAGCCCCGAGCGCTTCCCCTCCTTGTCCGGCAGGGAGAGAGGGAGAAATCTTCCCCCTCTTTATCCCACCCGGACCTCGCTGGTGCTGATTTTTTGCTCCTTTTAGCCCTGATTTTAAACCTCTCAGACGATGCACATTTTTTCTCTGGGGAGCGGGGGTGGGGGGCAGATTTGGCGTTAAAAAACCTTTGGCGTTAAAAAACCTTTGGCGTTAAAGCCTCTTCCCCCCCCCCTTTTCACACTCCCCTCCCTGGGCGGGTTTGGTACCGGAAGAAAAATCGTTTTAGGATGGGTTTTTTTTTTTCTTTATAAGAAAGCTGAGGTGACCCCGAAACTGCACAAAAACCACTCCCCCTCCTTGTTTTGCCCCCCGGGCTGAGCTTTATCTCTTGTGGGGGGGGAAAAAGGGGGAGGGATTCGGCCCCTTCATACTTGAACACGTTTTCTATCGATGTATTTATTGCGCGCTGAGGCTCGGGGCGTGAGTACAGAGAAGCCCCGAGGCTCAGCCGGCAGCTCATGAATTTTCCTGACGATGTAGCCCCCCCCCTTTCCAACTCCCTCCCCCCTCAACCTTTACCCGCAGGCCTCCAAATCGGGTTCAAAAACGAAAAAAATGGGGAAAATTGTTTTTTTTTTTTTTATGGATTTGAGTCAGGGGGAGAGGGGCAGGCAAGTTGTGTGGGGCTTGTGGGCCCCGGGACGCGGCGCATTTGGCTGGTGTGGTACAGAGAAGCCGGCTTGTTTACCTGCCCGCCCCGGGGGACCCCGTGGCCCCCGAAAGTGCCTTGGGGTTGGGGGGGGGCAAGGGGGGGTGGGCTTTCTTTTTGTTTGTTCTTTTAATTTTTTTTTTGTTTTGTTTTCTTGCGGGAGGTTTTATTACGTTTGGTTTCATTTCACCGATTCCAAAAAAAAAAAAAAAAATTCTTTAAGTGAAAAAAGCTCAATAAAAACTGCTGGGTTTGATCTTTGTGGCCTTTCTAGGGGGGGGAAACTGAGGCATGAGGGGGATTGGAGGCTTCTTAGAGGGAGAAGGCTTGATTTGGAGGCTTCACTTGATGGGGAAGAAGGGGGCTTCATGGGGGAAACTGAGGCATAAGGAGGATTTGGGGGCTTCTTAGGGGGAGAAAAGTTGATTTGGAGGCTTCACTTGAAGGGGAAGAAGTGATTTTGGGGGCCTCATGGGGGGAACTGAGGCAGGAGGGGGATTTGGAGGCTTCTTGGTGGCAAAAAAGGGGCTTTGGAGGCTTCACTTGAAGGGGAAGAAGTGATTTGGGGGCCTCATGGGGGGAAACTGAGGCATGAGGGGGATTTGGAGGCTTCTTAGGGGGAGAAAAGTTGATTTGGAGGCTTCACTTGAGGGGGAAGAAGTGATTTGGGAGCTTCATGGGGGAAAGAGGCATGAGGGGGATTTGGGGGCTTCTTAGGGGGAGAAAATTTGTTCTGGAGGCTTCACTTGAGGGGGAAGAAGTGATTTGGGGGCCTCATGGGGGGAAACTGAGGCATGAGGGGGATTGGAGGCTTCACTTGAGGGGGAAGAAGTGATTTGTGGGCTTCATGGGGGAAACTGAGGCATGAGGGGGATTTGGGGGATTCTTGGTGGGGGAAAAAAGATTTGGAGGCTTCACTTGAGGGGGAAGAATGATTTGGGAGCTTCATTGGGGGAAACTGAGGCACAAGGTGATTTGGGGGCTTCTTAGGGGGAGAAAATTTGTTCTGGAGGCTTCACTTAAGGGGGAAGAAGTGATTTGGGGGCTTCGTGGGGAAACTGAGGCACCGGAGGGGGAATTTTGAGGCTTCATGGGGAAACTGAAGCACTGGAGGGGAAATTTTGGGGCTTCATGGGGTGGAAAAGGCACATTTGGGACTTCGTAGGGGGGGGAAAAAAGGCAAGTTGGAGACTTTATGGGACGGAGTAAAAGGCACTTTGGGGGCTTTGTAGGTGGGGAAAGGCACCGGAGTTGGGGAAACTGAGGCACTGGGGAAGGGGTGAGAATAATAAAAAAAAAAAAGCTGAGTTTATTGGGGGTGCTCGGAGCCGCCCTCGGGCCGAGCCTCCTCTTCCTCGCCGCGCCAGTTGGCGAAGGCCACCTCCTGCGCCAGCTGCTCGAGGGGCGGGCGGCCCAGAGCCAGGTTCCGCAGCGAGATGGACGTCATCAGGGCGCTGGGAGGGGGAGAGAAAGGGGGATCGGGGCTTCGTGAGGGGAGAAAAGGCAGTTTGGGGACTTCAAGGGAGGAAATAGTGGGATTTGTGAGGCTTCATGGGGGGAAAAGGAGAGTTTGGGGCTTCACGGGGGAAGAAAAGGGGGAATTGCGGGATTTCTAGGGGGAAAGGTGATTTTTTGAGGCTTTGTGGGCAGGGAAAAGGAGATTTTGGGGCTTCATGAGGCAAAAGAAATGTTCTTTTGGGGATTTCTGAGGGGGAAAAGTGATTTTTGAGGCTTTGCGGGAAGGGACGAGGAAATTTCAGGGCCCCATGAGGCAAAAGGAATGTTGTTTTGGGGATTTCTGAGGGGGAAAGGTGATTTTTGAGGCTTCGTGAGCAGCGAGGAGGAGATTTTGGGTCTTCATGGGGGGAAAAGAAATGTTCTTTTGGGGATTTCTGAGGGGGAAAAGCGATTTTTTGAGGCTTTGTAGGCAGAGAAGAGGAGATTTTGGGGCTTTGTGGGGGGAAAATAAGGTGGGTTTGGGTCTTCATGGGAGAGAAAAAGGTGATTTGGGGGATTTCTGAGGGGGAAAGGTCATTTTTGAGGCTTTGTGGGCAGGGAAGAGGAGATTTTGGGGCTTCATGAGGCAAAAGGAATGTTCTTTTGGGGATTTATGAGGGGGAAAGTTGATTTTTGAGGCTTCATGGGGAAAAGGAGAGTTTAGGGATTCATGGGGGAAAATAAAGGGTGATTTGGGGGATTTCTGAGTGGGAAAGGTCATTTTTGAGGCTTTGTGGGCAGGGAGGAGGAGAGTTTGGGGCTTCATGAGGCAAAAGAAATGTTCTTTTGGGGATTTCTGAGGAGGAAAGTTGATTTTTGAGGATTCACAGGCAGGGAAAAGGAGATTTTTGGGGCTTTATGGGAGAAAAAATGTGGGTCTGGGTCTCCATGGGGTGAAAAGATCTGTTCTTTTGGGGATATCTGAGGAGGAAAGGTGATTTTTTTGAGGATTCACAGGCAGGGAAAAGGAGATTTTGGGGCTTCATGAGGCAAAAAGAATGTTCTTTTGGGGATTTCTGAGGGGGAAAGTTGATTTTTGAGGATTCACGTGCAGGGAAAAGGAGATTTTGGGGCTTTGTTGAGGGGAAGACACTTTTGGGGCTTCATGGGACAAAAAAAAGGTGATTTGGGGGATTTCTGAGGGGGAAAGGTGATTTTTGAGGCTTCATGGGCAGGGAGGAGGAGATTTTAGGGCTTCATGAGGCAAAAGGAATGTTCTTTTGGGGATTTATGAGGGGGAAAGGGGATTTTTGAGGCTTCATGGGGGAAAAGGAGAGTTTAGGGATTCCTGGGGAAAAATAAAAGGGGAATTGGGGGATTTCTGAGGGGGGAAAGGTGATTTTTGAGGCTTTGTGGGCAGGGAGGAGGAGATTTTGCGGCTTTATGAGGCAAAAGAAATGTTCTTTTGGGGATTTCTGAGGAGGAAAGTTGATTTTTGAGGATTCACAGGCAGGGAAAAGGAGATTTTGGGGCTTTATGGGAGAAAAAATGTGGGTCTGGGTCTCCATGGGGTGAAAAGATCTGTTCTTTTGGGGATTTCTGAGGAGGAAAGGTGATTTTTTGAGGATTCACGGGCAGAGAAAAGGAGATTTTAGGGCTTCATGAGGCAAAAGGAATGTTCTTTTGGGGATTTATGAGGGGGAAAGGTGATTTTTGAGGCTTCATGGGGAAAAGGAGAGTTTAGGGATTCCTGGGGGAAAATAAAAGGGGAATTGGGGGATTTCTGAGGGGGAAAGGTCATTTTTGAGGCTTTGTGGGCAGGGAGGAGGAGATTTTGGGGCTTCATGAGGCAAAAGAAATGTTCTTTTGGGGATTTATGAGAGGGAAAAGTGATTTTTGAGGCTTCATGGGCAAAGAAGAGGAGATTTTGGGGCTTTGTGGGGGGAAAATAAGGTGTGTTTGGGGCTTTGTTGAGGGGAAGACAATTTTAGGGCTTCATGGGAGAGAAAAAGGTGATTTGGGGGATTCATGGTTGGGAAATAAAACATCATGTTGGGGCTTCACAGGGGGAAAAGGATATTTTGGGGCTTTGTGGAGGTGAAAAAAGGTGATTTAGGGGATTCAGAGGAGAAAAAAAGACAATTTTGGGACTTCTTGAGGGTGGGAAAAGCGGCTGCCCAGGGAGGGGGTTGAGTCCCCTTCCCTGGAGGGGTTTAAGGGACGAGTAGACGAGGTGCTGAGGGACATGGGTTAGTGATTGATGGGAACGGTTGGACTCCATGATCCAGTGGGTCTCTTCCAACCTGGTTGTTCTCTGATTCTATGATGTGGGGGATTCGTGAGGGGGAAAAGGCAATTCTTGGGCTTCATTGAGGGGGGGAAAAGGCGATTTTGGGTCTCACCTGCGCCGAAAGAGGTAGAATTTCTTGCGGAGGAAGCGGAGGAAGCGTTGGGCCAGGCTGGCCTCCTGCCTCCGGCTTCGCTCCTCCAGCCGCCGCTGCCGTCTCAGGAACGCGGCCACCACCGGATCGGCCACCGCACCGGCCTCCAGCGGCTCCCCGAGGATCGGCCGCAGCTCGGGGGGCAGCGGCTCCGTCTCTGAGGGGGAAAAGGGGAGAGCGGAGCTGGAAAGGGCTTGAGAGGAGCCAAGGGGACCGCTTGGGGCAAAAAACAGGAGTTTTGGGGCGGAAAAGAGAGGTTCAGGGCAGAAGAGTGGAGATTTGGAGTGAAAAAGGAGAGGATTGGGGCAAAAAAGCGAGGTTTGGGGCAGAAAAGGAGGGGCTTAGGGCAGAAAATTGGAGGTTTAGGGCAGAAAATTGGAGGTTTGGGGCAGAAAAGAGACATTTGGGGCAGAAAAGTGGAGGTTTGGGGTGAAAAAGGAGAAGTTTGGGGCAGAAAAGGGAGGTTCAGGGCCAAAAAGGGGGAGCTTGGAGCAGAAAAATGGAGGTTTGGGGTGAAATAGGGAGGTTCAGAGCAGAAAATTGGAGGTTTGGGGCAAAGAGAAGGTTTGGGGTAAAAAAGGGGAGGTTCAGGGTGAAAAGGGGAAGGTTGGGGGCAAAAAGGGAAGGTTGGGGGTGAAAAAAGGGAAGGTTGGGGGTGAAAAAAGGGAAGGTTGGGGGTGAAAAATGGAGGTTGGGGGCGAAAAAGGGAGGTTTGGGGGGGGAAAAAGGGAGGTTCGGGGGAAATCTTTAGGGGGAAAAAAGATTTGGGGCAGAAAGAGGAAGGCTGGGAGTGGAAAAAGGGAAGATTTATGAGGTAAAAAAGGGAGGTTTGGGGCTGGAAATCATGGATTTTGTGGAATAAAGGGGAGACGTGGAGCTGAATCCCCAGATTTTGAGAGTTGGGGGATTGGGGTGGTCTCCATGGGGTGAAGCAGGAGGGATTGGGGGGGTCCCCTGACTCCTCCCTGAGCCTGGGGCTGCTCTGGGAGGTTTGGGGGGGGTTCCTCCTGGGCCCCTGTGAGGAGTTGGGGGGTGATGGGGGTCCCCCAGCCCCTCACCGGAGCCGTTGCGGACGCGTTCCCGCAGCTCCTGCAGCCGCGTCAGGTTCTTCTCCAGCGCCAGAGCCGTCGTGTTGACGTAGACGTAGGAGTAACACGAGGGCTCCGGGGACACCGTGTGCACCTTGTGGTACTGGCCTGCCGGCAGCTGCCGGGGCAGTCAGCACCCCCAGGGACCCCAAAAACCCAACAGGGACACCCAAAAACCCAACAGGGACACCCAAAAACCCTCCCCAGATCCACCAGGGACTTCCCAAATCTCTCACAAAACTCCACTAGGGAACCACCAAACCAACCAGGGAAGCCTCAAACCTCACCAGGGGACCCATAAATCCCCTGAAACCCAACCAGGGACCCCCCCCAATACCCACCAGGGACCCCCAAAACCACCGTGTAACCTCCAATACCCAACAGAGACCCCCAAACCTCCCCAAACCCAACAGGGACCCCCAAATCCACCAGGTACTTCCCAACTCTCTCACAAAACACCACTAGGGAGCCACCAAACCAACCAGGGAAGCTTCAAACCTCTCCAGGGCACCCACAAATCCCCCCAAACCCAACCAGGGACCCCCCAAAACCACCATGGAACACCCAATACCCAACAGTGACCCCTAAACCTCCCCAAACCCAACCAGGGACCATCCAGGCCCCCCCAAATCCACCAGGGACTCCCCAGATCCCTCCCAAAATCTCACCAGGAAAGCCCTAAACCATCCAGGGAAGCCTCAAGCCATCCAGGGACCCCCAAAACCATCCAGGAGACCCACAAATCCCCCCAAACAAACCAGGGAACGCCCAAACCTCCCCCAAGCCTACCAGGGAATCCCCAAAACTCCCTCAAACATCACCAGGGACCCCCAAACCCACCACGGAACTCAAAGCCCCTCACCCAGGGACCCAAATCCCCCCAAACCCAACCAGGGACCCCCAAAACCACCATGGAACCCCCAATACCCAACAGGGACCCTCCAAACCTCACCAGGGAACCCCCAAAGAACCACTCCAGGGACCCCCAAAGGCTGCCAGGACCCTCCCAACCATCAGGGGCCCAAAAACTCCACCACAACCCCACTGGGATCCCCCCCCAAAACCTTCTGGGTGCTCCCAGGGACCCCCAAACCTACCCAGAACCCAACAAACCCACCAGGGAACCCCTAAACCCAGCCACTGACCCCCTCCAAGCCCCACTGGAGATACAAAATCCCACCCGGGAACCCCCAAACCTCACCAGGGAACTCCCAAACCTCACCAGGCCCCTTCAAGGCCCATCGGGGACCCCCCCCGACCCAGCCAGGGCTCCCCCAAAAAGCCGCTGCTGCTGACCTGCATCCCCTCTCCCTCCCGCAGGGAGCGGTTCTGCTGCTGCTCCACCAGCTCCACCAGCACCTCTCCCCTCAGCACCCGCAGGCTGGTGTTGCCCAGGTCCTCGCTCACAAAGTTCTCCAGGTGCAGCCCTGGAGAAGGGGAAGGATCGTGGAATCCTTGAAGGGTTTGGGATGGAAGGGACCTCAAAGAGCATCCATAGAATCATAGAACAACCAGGTTGGGAGAGACCCATCGGATCATCGAGTCCAACCATTCCCATCAAACACTAGCCCATGTCCCTCAGCACCTCATCCACCCGTCCCTTAAACACCTCCACGGAAGGGGAATCAACCACCTCCCTGGGCAGCCTATTCCAATGCCCAATGACCCTCTGTGTGAAAAACTTCCTCCTAATCTCCAGCCTAAACCTCCCCTGGTGGAGCTTGAGGCCATTCCCTCTTGTCCTGTCCCGTCCCTTGGGAGAAGAGCCCAGCTCCCTCCTCTCCACAACCTCCTCTCAGGGAGTTGTAGAGAGTAATGAGGTCTCCTCTCAGCCTCCTCTTCTCCAGGATAAACCCCCCCAGCTCTCTCAGCCGCTCCTCATAAGGCCTGTTCTCCAGCCCCTTCCCCAGCTTCGTTGCTCTTCTCTGGACTCACTCCAGAGCCTCAACATCCTTCTTGTGCTGAAGGGCCCAGAACTGAACACAGGATTCAAGGAGCGGCCTCACCAGTGCTGAGTACAGAGGGAGAATCACCTCCAGTCGCACTCCTGCCCTGGGCAGGGACACCTCCCACTGGATCAGGGGCTCCAAGCCCCATCCAACCTGCCCTTGAACCCCTCCAGGGATGGGGCAGCCACCACTGCTCTGGGCAACCTGGGCCAGGGCCTCCTCACCCTCTCACCAAAACATTTCTTCCTAAGAAATCATCTCAATCTCCTCTCTTCCAGCTTGAAACCGTTCCTCCTCATCCCATCCCTGCCCTCCCTGATCCACAGCCCCTCCCTAGCTTTCCCAGAGCCCCTTTCGCCACTGGAAGCTGCTCTAAGTCCTCCCTGGAGCCTTCTCCAGGCTGAACATCCCCAACTCTCTCAGCCTGTCCTCCTACAGGAGGTTCTCCAGCCCTCGGATCATCTCCGTGGCCTCCTCTGGACTCGCTCCACCAGCTCCATGTCCTTCCAGTGCTGAGAACTCCAGGTGTGTCTCAGGAGAGCAGCCCCAGGTCCCCCCACCCAGAGCAGGTTGTACCCCCCAATCTTCCCGTACCGGGAAAGTCAGCGATGAAGACGATGTCCGTGTGTCCGTCCAGCTGGTTCTCCATCTCCTGCAGCCGCTGGCGCCAGGGCGAGAGCTCCAGGAGCAGGGGCAGCACCCAGGGCGTTGGCCTCCACGGGGACCACGGCGCCCGCACCAGGTCCACGCGAGGATCCACCAGCCTGCGGGGACGGGAACGGCCCCTCAGCACCCCTGGGACCCCACACAGACCCCCAAAACCATTGTCCTGCACCCCACAAAATCCGCTGTGCTGCTAAACTAAACCCCGCGCCCCTCAAAATCCCCTCTGAACCGCAAAACCACCTCTAGGCCTCACAAAAACTTCCCTGTGCTGCTAAAGAATCTCTGTGCCCCTCAAAAACATCCCTGTGCTGCTAAAGAATCTCTGTGCCCCCAAAAAACATCCTTGTGCTGCAAAACAATCCCTTTGTGCCCCCAAATCAACTCCTCTGCAACCCAAAACAACCCCCTGCACCCCCAAAACCCCTGTGACCCCTAAAACTCCTCTGTGCTGCAAAACAATCCCTCTGAACCCCCGAAACAACCTCTCTGCACCTCCCAAAACCCTCTCATTGCCCACAAATCCCCTCTGTGACCCCAAAACCCAATCTGTGACTGGAAAACGAGCTCTCCCTGACCCCCAAAACCCCTCTGTGACCCCAAAACAGCCCCTCTCTGACCCCCAAAACCCCTCTGTGCTGTGAAACAACCCCTCTGCACTCCAAAAAACAACCCTCTGCGCCCCCAAAACCCCTTTGTGCCCCCCAAACCCTCTCAATGACACACAAACCCTCTCTGTGCCCCCCCAAACCATCTCAATGACCCCCAAAACCCCTCTGTGCCGCCCCAAGCCCTCTCATTGACCCACAAACCCCCTCTATGCTGTGAAACAACCACTCTGCACTCCAAAAACAACCCCTCTGTGCCCCCCCAAAGCCCTCATTCACCCCAAACCACCTCTGTGTCCCCCCAAACCCTCTCATTGACCCCCAAACCACCTCTGTGCTCCCCAAAACCCTCTCATTGACCCCCAAACCCCCTTCTATGCTGCGAAACAATCCCCCTGCACTCCAAAAAGAACCCCTCTGTGCCCCCTGAAGCCTCTCGTTGACCCTCCAAACCCACCTTGTGCTGTGAAACAACCCCTCTGAGCCCTCCAAACCTCTCTGTGACAGGAAAACAATCTCTCCCTGACCCCCCCCCAAACCACTCTGTGACCCCCCCCAACCAAAGCTGCTCTGCGCCCCCAAACCCACCTCTGCTGGAAGCGGTCGTTGATGGAGACCCAGATGTCGAAGTAGATTTGGGGCTGGGAGACGTTGTAGCGAGGCAGGAGCTCGCTCAGGCAGGTGGAGTATTGCTTCAACATGTCCGCGTGGTCCTTCCAGCGGCGGCTCTGAGTGAAAACCTGCGCGGGGGGAGACGAGGGATCAGAGAATCATAGAACAACCAGGTTGGAAGAGACCCACCGGATCATCGAGTCCAACCATTCCTATCAAACACTAACCCATGTCCCTCAGGGCCTCATCTATCCATCCCTTAAACACCTCCAGGGAAGGGGAATCAACCACCTCCCTGGGCAGCCTGTTCCAATGCCCAATCACCCTCTGTGTGAAATCTCTAGCCTAAATCTCCCCTGGTGGAGCTTGAGGCCATTCCCTCTCGTCCTGTCCCCTGTCCCTTGGGAGAAGAGCCCAGCTCCCTCCTCTACACAACCTCCTCTCAGGGAGTTGTAGAGAGTAATGAGGTCTCCTCTCAGCCTCCTCTTCTCCAGGATAAACACCTCCAGCTCTCTCAGCCACTACTCATCAAGCCTGTTCTCCAGCCCCTTCACCAGCTTCGTTGCTCTTCTCTGGACTCACTCCAGAGCCTCAACATCCTTCTTGTGCTGAGGGCCCACAACTGAACACAGGATTCAAGGAGCGGCCTCACCAGTGCTGAGTCTAGAGGGAGAAGAACCTCCCTGGCCCTGCTGGTCACACCATTTCTGATCCAAGCCAGGATGCCCTTGGCCTTCTTGGCCACCTGGGCACACTGCTGGCTCACGTTCAGTCGCTGTCAACCAACACCCCCAGGTCCCTCTCCTCCTGGCAGTTTTCCAGCCAGGTTTCTCCCATGGGTTTGGTGGTGGGGGGGACGACGACAACGTAATGAGCTCCCCATGTGCCCCCCACCCTCCCCGGGGTCCCCACTCACCCCTGGTTTGAGGTAGCCCACCTCCCCGGTGAGCCCGTCCCGGTAGGTGATCTTGACGTGCTGGTGGAAGCGGGAATGGACCATCATGTCCCACGAGTAGCCATAGAGCCCGTTGGTCCAGTTGTTGTAGCCCTAGAAGGGGGGATGACACAGGACACGAGATAATTAGAGTAGGTGACATCGTGTCCCCACACCCCTGTGACCCCCCCTGCCGTCCCCAAGCTCTCTCCATCCCCATCCTTATGGTCCCACACATCTGACCCCTGTGTTACCCCCATCCCCTGTGACCCAACCTGTCTTTGTGGTTCCAGGTCCCCAAGTCCCCTTTGTTCCCATCCTTGTGACTCCCTCCCAAGTCCCCATGTCCCCCCTCCCCTGTGACCCCAGGTCCCCAAGTCCCCCCTGTCCTCATCCTTGTGATGTCCCCCAAGTCCCTA
Organism: Coccyzus lansbergi; assembly: GCA_033558105.1. Classification (NCBI taxonomy): domain Eukaryota; kingdom Metazoa; phylum Chordata; class Aves; order Cuculiformes; family Coccyzidae; genus Coccyzus; species Coccyzus lansbergi. The sequence goes on along the minus strand of JAUMJK010002284.1, from coordinate 8,719 downwards.
TGTCCCACCCTGTCCCCTGTGACCCCCCTGGTCTTGTCCCCAAGTCCCCCCCGTCCCCATCCTTGTGACTCCCCACCCCTGAGTCCCCATGTCCCCCCTCCCCTGTGACCCCAGGTCCCCAAGTCCCCCCGTCCCCATCCTTGTGACCACCCCCAATGTCTCCCTACCCTTGTGACCTCCCTGTCCCCATGTTCCCCCTCCCCTGTGACCCCCCTGGGCTTGTCCCCAAGTCCCCCCATCCTTGTGACCCCCCCCACCCCATCTCTTTGTCCACGTGCCCCCATGTCCCTCCACCCCTGTGATCTCCCCCCAATCCCATTCTTACAGCCCCCAAAACAGCCCCCCCCATTCCCAGAAACATAGAATCATAGAATCATAGAACAACCAGGTTGGAAGAGACCCATCAGATCATCGAGTCCAACCATTCCTATCAAACACTAAACCATGTCCCTCAGCACCTCATCTACCCGTCCCTTAAACACCTCCAGGGACGGGGAATCAACCACCTCCCTGGGCAGCCTGTTCCAATGCCCAATGAACCTTTCTGTGAAAAACTTCCTCCTAATCTCTAGCCTAAATCTCCCCTGGTGGAGCTTGAGGCCATTCCCTCTCGTCCTGTCCCCTGTCCCTTGGGAGAAGAGCCCAGCTCCCTCCTCTCCACAACCTCCTTTCAGGGAGTTGTAGAGAGCAATGAGGTCTCCCCTCAGCCTCCTCTTCTCCAGGATAAACACCCCCAGCTCTCTCAGACGCTCCTCATAGGGCTTGTTCTCCAGCCCCTTCACCAGCTTCGTTGCCCTTCTCTGGACTCACTCCAGAGCCTCAACATCCTTCTTGTGCTGAGGGGCCCACAACTGAACACAGGATTCAAGGAGCGGCCTCACCAGTCTGAGTACAGAGGGAGAATCACCTCCCTGGCCCTGCTGGTCACACCATTTCTGATCCAAGCCAGGATGCCATTGGCCTTCTTGGCCACCTGGGCACACTGCTGGCTCATGGTCAGTCACTGTCAACCAACACCCCCAGGTCCCTCTCCTCCTGGCAGTTTTCCAGCCAGACTTCTCCCAGTCTGTAGTTCTGCATAGGGTTGTTGTGCCCCAAGTGCAGGATCCGGCATAAATTTTTTAAAAATAGCCTAAAGCACCCGGTATTCCCAGGCGGTCTCCCATCCAAGTACTAACCGGGCCTGACCCTGCTTAGCTGCCGAGATCAGAGGGGATCGGTCGTTCTCAGGGTGATGTGGCTGTAGGCAACAGCCCCCAGGACCCCAAAACAGCCCCCAGGACCCCAGAAGGGCCTTATGTCCCCCCAAATGACCCCCCAAACCCCAAAAGCGCCCCCCCCAAACCTGGGTGATGAAGTGGGAGTAGGGCAGGAAGAGTTGCTCGAGGACGTAGAGGAGGGTGAAGGCGGCGGCGAGATGCTGGCTCAGTCGCAGCTTCCCCCGGGAGCCCCCCCGGCCACCCCCATAAACGCAATCGGGGCTGGGGCGGGGGGGGCGAGGGCTGGGGAGGACCCGCCCCAGCCACTTGGGGCAGCGGGAGCAGAGGCGTCGTGGCCAGCTGGGGTGACAGAAGAGCCCGCTGGACACCAGCATGGTGTAGGGGAACATCCCTGAAAAAAGGGGGGGACAAACTTAGGGGACTGCCCACCCCTTGCACCCCCTCCCCGGGCAGGGGGAGCTGGGGGCCCCCTCCTCAAAATAAAAGGGCTCTAGGGGGGGTCCCTGACCATGGTAAAGGGTATTTAGGGGGTGGAAGGGATGTAGGATGGGGTTGTCGTGGTGACCCCCACAATGTGGGGGGGATCTGGGGCTGCCAACCCGAGGATGGGGAGTTCTAGGGGTGTCTCTACCCAGCGTAGGGGGGCTTGGGGGGTATCTGGGTGCCCTTCCTCAGGGTAGGGGGACTCTGGGGGTGTCCCTGTCCAGGGTAGGGCAGATTTTAGGGGTGTCTCTCCAGGATAAGGGGGATTTTGGGGGTGTCTGGGTGCCCCCCCCAGGATAGGGGGACTCTAGGAGTGACCCTGCCCAGGACAGGAGGGATTTTGGGGTGTCTGAGTGCTCCCCCCAGGATAGGGGGACTCTGGGGGTGACCATGGCTAGGACAGGAGGGATTTTGGGGGTGTCTGGGTGACTCCCTCAGGATAGGGGGGCTCTGGGGGTGTCCCTGTTCAGTGTAGGGCAGATTTTGGGGGTGTCTCCCCAGGATAAGGGGGATATTGAGGGTGTCTGTGTGAGCCCCTCCTCAGGACAGGGGGACTCTGGGGGTGGCCTTGGCCAGGATAGGAGGGATTTTGGGGGTGTCTGGGTGATCCCCTCAGGATAGAAGGCGTTCTGGGGGTGCCCCTCCCCAGGATAGGGGAGATTTTGGGGGTGTCTGGGTGCTCCCCTCAGGATAGGGGGACTCTGGGGGTGACCCTTCCCAGGATAGGAGGGATTTTTTGGGGGTGCTGCCTCCCCCCACTCACCGATGCTGAAGAGCTGGGAGTTCATGCAGTGGAAGTAGGTGACGAGGCCGAGTCCAAGGGGGCGTGAGGCGTCGAAGAAGAGGAGGAAGCCGGCCGAGAGGTCAAGGAGCAGCCCCCCCCAGTGCACCACCAGCCAGCTCGTCAGCTCCTCCGACAGCACCAGCCTGCGGGCAGCACCCTCAGCTTAGAATCATAGAATCATAGAACAAACAGGTTGGAAGAGACCCATTGGATCATCCAGTCCAACCATTCCTATCAAACACTAACCCATGTCCCTCAGGACCTCATCTACCCATCCCTTAAACACCTCCACGGAAGGTGAATCAACCACCTCCCTGGGCAGCCTATTCCAATGCCCAATGACCCTCTGTGTGAAAAACTTCCTCCTAATCTCTAGCCTAAATCTCCCCTGGTGGAGCTTGAGGTCATTCCCTCTTGTCCTGTCCCCTGTCCCTTGGGAGAAGAGCCCAGCTCCCTCCTCTCCACAACCTCCTTTCATTTAGTTGTAGAGAGCAATGAGGTCTCCTCTCAGACTCCTCTTCTCCAGGTTAAACACCCCCAGCTCTCTCAGACGCTCCTCACAATCCTTGTTCTCCAGCCCCTTCACCCCATCCATCCTCACCTTCCTCATCCTCAACCCCTCATCCTCCTCCCATCCCCGTCCCTCTCCTCCTCCTCACTTGAAGGGCGCGAAGAGCCAGTGCCGGGCGAGGGAGCCCATGGAGTAGCCGCCCACCCAGTCTGCGTCCAGCTTCTTCAGCCCCGCGATGAAGTAGACGATGAAGATCTGGAGGGGGAAGAGGTGACGGAGAAGGTGCTCCTGGTGGTGGACCCTGGTGGGTGGGGACAGGGGACAACAGGGTGCGGGCACCCACCTGGGCACGCAGCAGGGTGTAATTCCAGAGCGGGACGTGGGTGTTTCTCTTCTGGGGACGGAGCAGCCCATCCACGGAGCTGTGGGGACACGGGCGATGTCACCACCTGCCACTGCTGGAGGGACACAGGCCACCACCCCCCAGGGGACCTGGAGCCACAGGGAGCTGTGGGGACACCAGCAACAGCCCCTGGGGACACAGGGACGTGGGAGATCCTGGGGTCTGTGTCACCCAGCCCCACGGTGACACCAAACCCTGTTCCAGCCCCACAAACCCAGCCCCATGGTGACACCAGACCCTGTTCCAGCCCCATGATGACACCAGACCCTGTTCCAACCCCACAAACCCAGACCCATGGTGACACCAGACCCTGTTCCAGCCCCATGGTGATGCCAGACCCTGTTCCAGCCCCACAAACCCAAGCCCCATGGTGACACCAGACCCTGTTCCAGCCCATGGTGACACCAGACCCCGTTCCAGCCCCATGGTGATGCCAGACCCTGTTCCAGCCCCACAAACCAGAGCCCCATGTTGACACTAGACCCTGTTCCACCTCATGGTGACACCAGACCCTGATCTAACCCTACAAACCCAGTCCCATGGTGACACCAGACCCTGTTCCAACCTACAAATCCAGCCCCACATGGATACCAGACCCTGTTCCAGCCCACGGATGCCACAGCCCCACGGTGACCCCGTTGTCCCCGGTGCCCACCCGTAGCGGTCGGCGCCCAGCAGGGCGAGCTGGAAGGCCAGCAGCCCGTAGAGGTAGGAGTGGTTGTTCCAGGAGGTTTTGTCCAGCAGCAGGAGGTACCAGTAGGGCCCCAGGAAGGCGGCGCAGCTCAGCCGGTAGCAGCAGCCCAGCATGATGCCCAGCGCCCCTGCCACGCCGCAGCCAGCGTCACCGTCTGTCCCCTCATCCTGTCACAGTACCCCTGTCCCCAGCTCCTCCTGGTACCCGTGTCCCAGTCCCAGTGCCCAGCCACCCTTTGTCATCCTGGTGCCAATCCCAGGGACTGGTTTGATGTCAACACCAGCCTGGCCCCTCCTGATCTCTGTCCTGTGCTCATCCCAGTGCCCATCCCTGTCCCTATACCCATCCCAGTCCCTGTCTCCATACCCATCCCCATCCCAGTCTCCGTCACCATCCCCGTCCCCAGTCCCCATCCCAGTCTTTGTCCCCATCCCAGTCCCAGCCCTGTCCCCAAACCCATCCCAGTCCTTGTCCCTATCCCCATACTCATCCCAGTCCTTGTCCCTGTCCCAGTTCCAGTCCCCGTCCCAGTCCCCATCCCAGACCCTGTCCCAGACCCCAGTCCATGTCCCAGTCCCTGTCCCCATCCCCATCCCAGACCCTGTCCCAGACCCCAGTCCATGTCCCAGTCCCTGTCCCTATCCTTGTTCTCATCCCCATCCCAGTCCCCGTTCCCGTCCCTGTACCCATCCGAGTCCCTGTCCCCATCCCAGTCCCTATCCCCATCCCAGACCCTGTCCCCAGTCCCCATCCTCATTCTTGTCCCCATTCTCATCCCCATCCCAGTCCCTGTCCCTGTCCCCAGTCCCTGTCCCCATCCTCATTCTCGTTCCCATTCTCATCCCCATCCCAGATCCCGTTCCCATCCCTGTACCTATCCCGGTCCCCATCCCCATCCCAGTCCCAGTCCCTGTCCCCATCCTCATTCTCGTCCCCATTCCCATCCCCATCCCAGTCCCTGTCCCTGTCCCCTGTCCCCTGTCCCCACCCTCATTCTTGTCCCCATTCTCATCCCCATCCCAGTCCCTGTCCCTATCCCCATCCCCGTCCCCCATACCCAGGAACATGATGGTGTAGAGCAGGTACATCCAGTCAAGCGGCAGTGGCTGCAGGAAGGGCAGCAGTGGGAAGCGACAAACCTCCAGCCCGTCCAGGAACCGGTGGTCCAGGTGGCCGAGCCCACGCTCCTGGGGCACGTCCAGCGCCATCAGCAGCCCTGTGGCATCCGCGTCAGGCCCAGGGGTGACCCAGGGGCCACTGACCCCCGACCCCGGCCTCTGAGCGCCTGCTGACGTGTCACCGCTGCACACGGGGGCCCTTGGACACCCAGGCCCTGCTGAGTGCCTCAGTTTCCCCCCAGACACCTCAGTCCCCCCATAACTCCTGGGTGTCCCAAGGCCTAGGTGCCCCCAAACACCCTCCTACACCCTCAAAGCCCTGGGAGCCCCCAAACGCCTCACTCTACCCTCAAAACCCTGGGAACCAACAAGTGCCTCACTCCCTGCCCTGGGTCCCCCGAAACACCTCAGATTCCCCTCAAACTTCTGGGTCCCCCCAAACAACTCAGCCCCCACCTCAAGCCCCAAGGTCCCCTCAAATGCCTTAGACTCCCCTCAAATGCCTCAGCCCTCCCCCACCCCCAACCCCTGGGTGTCTCCCAAACACCTCAGTCTCCCCTCAAATGCCTGGATCCCCCCAAAATGTCCCAACAACCATATTACCCCAAATGCCTCAGACTCCCCTCAAAACCCTGGGAGCGTCCAAGTGCCTCGCTCCCTGCACAAAACCCCTGGGTCCCCCAAACACCGCAGCCCCTCCTTAAACCCCTGGGTGCCCCTCAAACCCCTGGGTCCTCCCCTGTGGTGAAGGGGCTGGAGAAGAAGGATTGTGAGGAGCATCTGAGAGAGCTGGGGGTGTTTCTCCTGGAGAAGAGAAGGCTGAGGGGAGACCTCATTGCTCTCTGCAACTCCCTGAGAGGAGGTTGTGGAGAGGAGGGAGCTGGGCTCTTCTCCCAAGGGACAGGATGAGAGGGAATCATAGAACAACCAGGTTGGAAAAGACCCATCGGATCTTCTAGTCCAACCATTCCTATCAAACACTAAACCAAGTCCCTCAAGACCTCGTCCACCCGTCCCTTAAACCCCTCCAGGGAAGGTGAATCAACCACCTCCCTGGGCAGCCTATTCCAATGCCCAATGACCTTTTCCGTGAAAAACTTCCTCCTAATCTCTAGCCTAAATCTCCCCTGGTGGAGCTTGAGGCCATTCCCTCTTGTCCTGTCCCCTGTCCCTTGGCAGAAGAGCCCAGCTCCCTCCTCTCTACAACCTCCTCTCAGGGAGCAATGAGGTCTCCCCTCAGCCTCCTCTTCTCCAGGATAAACACCCCCAGCTCTCTCAGACGCTCCTCATAGGGCCTGTTCTCCAGACTCTTCCCCAGCTTCGTTGCTCTTCTCTGGACTCGCTCCAGAGCCTCAACATCCTTCTTGTGCTGAGGGCCCAGAACTGAACACAGGATTCAAGGAGCAGCCTCACCAGTGCTGAGTCCAGAGGGAGACCTCATTGCTCTCTGCAACTCCCCGAGAGGAGGTTGTGGAGAGGAGGGAGCTGGGCTCTTCTCCCAAGGGACAGGACGAGAGGGAATGGCCTCAGGCTCCACCAGGGGAGGCTCAGGATGGACATTAGGAAAAAGTTTTTCACAGAAAGGGTGATTGGGCAGTGGGAGAGGCTGCCCAGGGAGGGGGTTAAGTCACATGGAGGGGCTTAAGGGACGAGGTGCTGAGGGACATGGGTTAGTGATTGACGGGAACGGTTGGACTCGATGATCCGGTGGGTCTCTTCCAACCTGGTGCTTCTATGATTCTCTGTCTCAGAGTCCCCTCAAACACCTCACCCCGCCCTCAACCCCTCTGGGTGCTCCCAAAGGCCTCAGAGCCCCTCCCCGTCCCCCTCCCTCACCGAAGGCCGCCCGGAAGGCTCCGAGGGCCGCGGGGTCCGTGGGCCGGTGCAGCAGGCGGACGAAGCGGTGCCAGCTGGTCACATCCCGCAGCTCGAAGCCCAAGAGGCGCTGAGCCCGGCCGCTCCCGGTGCCTTTCCCGGTGCCTTTCCCGGTGCCTTTCCCGGCGGGGCGGGGGGCAGGGGCTCTCCCCGCCGCCGCCACCCCCAGCTCCGGCCTCCTCCGCCGCGCGGACCCTGCGGGGAGGGGGGAGCCAGGTCAGGGGGTCCTAAAGCACCAATTAACCCTCCCGATGTCCCTCACCTCCCCTGCCCTCACCGCCCCTACCCTCTGCCGCCGCCGCCATGGCCGCGGCCACGCCCACAAGTGACGTCACGGCGCGAGCCACGCCCTGATCCATGTGGACCAGTGAAGCCTTTGGCAGAGTTTCTCCCAACATTCTGCTACGGAAAGCGTCACCTCTGGCCTGGACAGGCGCACACCCTCCTGGGTGGAAAAGTGGCTGGATGGAGGGCCCAGAGAGTGGTGGGAAATGGTGTGAAGTCCAGCTGGAGGCCAGTGACAAGTGGGGTTCCCCAGGGCTCAGTGCTGGGTCCAGCCCTGTTCTATGTCTTCATCAATGACCTGGATGAAGGCATTGAGTGCTCCCTGAGCAAGTTTGCAGATGACATAAAGCTGTGTGCAAGTGTGGATCTGCTGGAGGGTAGGGAGGCTCTGCAAAGGGATCTGAACAGGCTGGATCCATGGGCTAAGTCCAATGAGATGAGGTTTAACACGGCCAAATGCTGGGTCCTGCACTTGGGGCACAACAACCCTATGCAGAGCTACAGACTGGGAGAAGCCTGGCTGGAAACTGCCAGGAGGAGAGGGACCTGGGAGTGTTGGTCGACAGCGACTGACCATGAGCCATCAGTGTGCCCAGGTGGCCAAGAAGGCCAATGGTTTCCTGGCTTGGATCAGAAATGGTGTGACCAGCAGGGCCAGGGAGATGATTCTCCCTCTGGACTCAGCTCTGGTGAGGCTGCTCCTTGAATCCTGTGTTCAGTTGTGGCCCCTCAGCACAAGAAGGATGTTGAGGCTCTGGACAGAGTCCAGAGAAGAGCAACGAGGCTGGTGAAGGGGCTGGAGAACAGGCCCTATGAGGAGCGCCTGAGAGAGCTGGGGGTGTTTATCCTGGAGAAGAGGAGGCTGAGGGGAGACCTCATTACTCTCTACAACTCCCTGAGAGGAGGTTGTAGAGAGGAGGGAGCTGGGCTCTTCTCCCAAGGGACAGGGGATAGGACAAGAGGGAATGGCCTCAAGTTCCACCAGGGGAGATTTAGGCTGGAGATTAGGAGGAAGTTTTTCACAGAAAGGTTCATTGGGCATTGGAATAGGCTGCCCAGGGAGGTGGTTGATTCCCCTTCCGTGGAGGTGTTTAAGGGACGGGTGGATGAGGTGCTGAGGGACATGGTTTAGTGTTTGATAGGAATGGTTGGACTCGATGATCCGATGGGTCTCTTCCAACCTGGTTCTATGATTCTATGATTCTAATGGTAAAGTCACCGAGCGCAGCGACCAATAGACGCCGCTCAGGGAAAGAAGGCCCCGCCCCTGCCGCGCCTTCGAGTGACGTCACGACTCGCAGCAGCCAATCAGACAGCGGCGCTGCGGCAGGGGCGGGGCGAGCACC
>JAUMJK010002283.1:0-16860 GCA_033558105.1 Coccyzus lansbergi | reverse complement strand
GATGGAGATGGGGGGGGGGGAGGGTGTCCTGTGCCCCCCCCCCCCCCAGCTTGGAGAGGGCTGGGGGCTCGGACAGAGTTGGGGGGCTGGATGAGGGCTTTGGGGGGGGCAGCCATGGGTCCCGTGTGCCCCCAACCCCCCAGTTCCCAGCCCATCTCCCCCCGCCCCCCCCCCCCCCCCCCCATCCAGCCCCTGGAACCACCTGCAGAGGTGACACCTCATTCGTGTCATGAGTCGGTGCAGCCTCAGCTCCAGCAGCTCTGACACCTGGGGGGGGGAGTTGGGGGGGGGCTCGGGGGTCCCCCCTCAGCCAGGGGTTGGGGGGTGATGGGTGTGTACCCCACAGACAGGCTTTTTAACCTCTTCCTACCCCCTCTGGCTCTCCATGGATGCTGAGGAGAAGCTGCGGGTGCTGAGGGACCATCCCCCCCCCCCCAGAGCATCCCCCCCCCCCAGTTCCAAACCCTCAATGCTTCCCAAGGCCACTCACACCCCCCACTTGTGTGTCCCCCCCCCCACTTGTGTCCCCCCCCCCCTCTGTGTCCTCCCCCCCCCCCCATCTCCAACCCCAGAGCTGCTTTTCCTCCCCAGCTCTGTGCTCAGGGGCTACATCTACATCTGTCCTGATCATGAATCTGGGAGGGGGATCTGTGCCCCCCCAACCCTATTTGGGGGGGGGGGGAGGGGTGGGGGGTGCTGGCTGATACCCCCCCCCCCCCCCCAGCAGCTCTGATTTCCCGACACTCCATTTTTTTACTTTTTCCTGTGTTTCATGAATAAAAATCAAAGGAGTCAATTCCCTCTCTGGGGGAATTGGATGCACATCAGGGACACCCCCCCTCCCCAACCCCCCCCACCCCACCCCACACCTCCCTACATAACCCTAACCCCCCCCATCCCCCCCCTCCACCTCCCTGCATAACCCTAACCCCCCCCAACTCCAAGGCTCTTCCTACTTGTCCCTCTCTCTCTCTCTCATACTCCATCCATGGATGGAGAGATGTTGGGGGGTGGCTCTGCCTGACCCCCCCCCTTTCCCCTCTCTGTGTCCATCTAACACGGAGCATCTGTCGGGGCTGGAGCTGCTTCAAGACAAATGGTTTTGTTTTGATGAAATCAGGAGCAGGGCTCTGCCCCTGCCCCCCCCCCCCCCCCCCACTCTCTCCCTACCAGCACAGGCAGCAGCAGTTGGGGGGGGGGGATGAGATTTTTTTTGGGGGGGGGGGGGGGTGCTGAGATTTTTTGGGGGGTGCGGCTGGTGAGTCCAATGGTGCTGGAGATTCCTCCTACGTGTGGGAAATCACCCCAGGGGAGATGCTGGTGGGATGGGGTGGGGGTCGCTCTGTGCTGCAGGGCTGTGGGGGGCACAGGTTGATGTGGGGTCTGGGGGTCACACTCCCTATGGAGTCGCAAGGAAAGGGAGATGGAGCTGTTCCTGCTCCCCTCGGCTTTGGGACCCTGTTGGGAAGAAACTTTCCCAACCCCTCATGGGGGCAGGAGGCAAACCCCCCCCCCCTCCCCTCAGTTGCCCCCCCCCCTCCCCTCAGTTGCCCCCCACCCCACCCCAGTTGCCCCCCAGCCCTTGTTGCTGGACCTGAGCTCCCAGTGCCTCATCCCAGGGGGTGTGTTGGGAGCGATGGGCGAAGAGGATGGTGCTGGGATGCATTTCCCACTGCAGTGGGGGCTGTGGGGGGGGGGGGGGGGGTCCCTGCTGCCTTGGGGAGTTGGGGGGGGACCCACAGACAACCCCCTCCTCACCCCCAGGTCTCCCCCAGTGCTGTGTGTTTGCTGCTTGTCCCCCTCTGGGTGTGTGTCGGGTGTGCACGGCTGGGATGGACAAGCTCTCCCGGCCCAGAGGGTACCTGGCTCCGCTTTGCGGGTACAGATCACACCCCCCCCCTTCCCCATCACCCCCCTCCCCATCGCCCCCCACCCCTCAACACCTTCCTTCTCCTTCCCTGCCCCTTGGGCAGGTGGCAGGGATGCTCCCGGCAGGTGATGTCCCCACCTCAGCCTCCCTCAGGCTGCTGCCTTATCTTTAGACATTAGATTTTATATATATATATTTTTTTCTTTGCTGTGCACTCAGCATTAAATCTCGGGGTCCCTCAGAGCAGGGCTGGGCTGGGCGGCGATGTGGGTCCCATCCAGCCCCCCAGGAGCAGGTTGGGGGCAGCTCCCGGGTGCTCTTGCAGCCTCCTTGGGGCTCCCTGGGGCGGCTGTGATTTGGCAGAGAGGGAGGTTCTGGCCAGAATCATCATAGAATCATAGCTTGGAAGGGACCCATCGGATCTTCTGCTCCAACCATTCCCATCGAAGAAGCCTCCTGCCCTTCTGCCTGAGCCCCCCCCAGTCCCCGATGCCCAGGTGAGGGGCACCGTGTCGACAAGACCCACTTCGCCCCAAGGTGGGAGCAAGTGGGGTGCAGCCAGGCCTGGGAGGAGAGTGGGGCCGGCGGCTCCAGCACTAGTGGGGCTGAAGGTCTCTCCTCGCCCCCCCAGCTTCCCCTTTGCCCCCCAGCTTCCCCTCACCCCCCCAACTACCCCTCACCCCCTCCCTGCCTCTGCCTGGGCAGGAGCTGCCTTTCTTGCCTCAGTTTCCCCTCTTCCCGCAGGTGGGAGTTGAGGCAGCAGGTGTCTGCCAAGCACCTGGAGTGCTGCTGGCACAGCTTTTCCTTCTTGGATTAACCCTTCCCGAGGCCTGGCAGCGCTGGTGGTCGCGCCAGCAGGAGGCAGGTGGCAGGGGACACCCACCTCCGGGAGCCTCACCCGCTCCGTTCCCCTTTCTGTGCTGCCACCCGAGAGCTGTCACCGTCTCCCAGGTTGCTGCTGACAGATGGCTTTGCTCTTAAGCAGATGCTGCCAAGCGCTGCTGCTGGTGCAAGGACACCCCGAGTCGCTCACACCTTCCCAGCTCCCATTAATGGGGAGGGTTTAACCCTTGCGTGGCTCAGCCTGGCACCCACTTGGGGCTGGGCGAGGGATGAAAGCGGGTTGGAGCGATGGGGTTGACCTGTGAGCTCCTTTCTGACCTGGGGTCCCTCTGCTAGAGGGATGAGCACTGGGAGGGTGGTACCCGGGCACCCCCAGGCTGGTGCCCACTGGGGCAGGAGGCGCAGCCGCCTTCGCCCTCCGTCCCCCAGTCCCTGCAGCTCTCCTGAGCCGCCTTGCCCGTCGCTGCGGCGGGTGCTGTGTGCTCAGCATGGCTGAGCTAATCTATCGCCAAACAAACAGGCGCTGTTCTTCCGAAAGAAGGTTTCCAAGCGACTCATTTCCCTTTTTTTAATAACTCTTCCCCGTGGTGCCCTTTGCACCCCGAGCTGGGAGATTCAATAAGGCTGGAGCCTGGAGCGTGGCGCAGCTCAGCCTCCCGCTGCGTGGAGGGGGGAGGGGGGTGGGCACCCAGGGGTGCCCCTCGGCCAGACCCACTCCTGCTCCATCACCGCCTTGATCTGACTGGAATCTGGGGCCTGCTTTATTGCTTCCCCCCCCTTCTCCTGCTCTTGTTTTTAATTGCTGGTTCTCTGCCTGGTGCTGGCAAGGGGGGGTTGGGAAAGGGTGGCCCGAGCTGGGACGAGGAGGAGGCAGGTGGCAAAGCAGGTGCCCCCTCAGCGCCAGCCCTCCCCTCGGTGCCCATCAACCCCACTGCTAATCACACCCGTGCCAATTAACGCTCGCAGATTAATGACTTTTGCCCCCCCCCCCCCCACCACCTCTCCCTTCCCAGCATCAGCAGCTCCTCCTCCCAGGGAGCCAAAGTCCCAGGGGCCGGTGGCCCAAGCGTGGGGCGATGCCACCCGCAGCCCCCGGTAGCCGAATCCTTCCATCCCCCAACCCCTTCCACCTGCCCTGGCCCAGCTCCAGCATCTCTGAAGAGCTGCCAGACTCAGCCTTCGCGCTCGGGCGCTGAAGGTAAATGGCCCAGGAAAGATGAAGCTTCCTCTCCAGCCGCTTGGATTGCTACTAAAGAAATAATCACATCCCTCTGCCCATGTTCCCCCCCAAACGCCTTATTTTTTTTTTATTTTTTTTTTTCCCTTTCTCCTCCTGATCGCTCTCGCAAAAGGAGAAAGTCATTGTGGAAATGAGCACCCAGGCTGCAGAACTGATCAGCCACAAAGAGCCTGCGGGGCCTGCGCTCACCCTGGGATTAGTTTTTCCCCTCAAATAAATCTCAGCCAAGCCCCTGGTGCTCGGACAGGGGTGGCTGCCGCTTGGCTACTCAGCTCAGCTCAACACAGATCCCCCACCCGAGCCTTGTGGTTGTCCCAGCAGGTGTCACAGGGTGGGGGGAAAGACCCTCTCATTCCTCCTGCTGTCCCCCCTGCCCTCCTCCTCAGCTAAGGAGAGCGATGCTTTCCGCTGCTTTGCTTGGCACCAGACGCCTGGTGTGGAAAAGTGGGGTCAAACCCCAACCCTGGGGGTTGCGAGGGGCTTCCGAAGGATTGTAGGCTGCTAGACCCCCCCCTCAGGGTGGGAGATGGTGCTTGTCTGCAGCAGGATACGGCCCCTGAGAGCAGCCTGGGAGGATGCAGCCCGAGAGGAGCTGCAGCCCCAGTGATGCCCTTGAGGGTCTCCTGCGCCTCTGGGTCTCCTGGAGGGTTTTAATCAGCTCTGCTGCTCGGGGGCTGCAGGATGCAGTGTCCCTGCTGCTGTCCCTGCTGCGGCTACTCCCTTCCTCCTCGTCCTGGGGAGAATAAATCCCGTCTGGCCCTGGGAGTGTGCTGGGGGGGGTGTCGGAAAATGGGGCAGCAGAGGGGGTGCAGGGCTGGGGGGACGTGGAGGGGGTGGGATGGGGTCCCCACTGAGGGGACAGGCCTGAATTTACCCCTCTCGGTAGTGACCTTGGCACCGGCCCTTGCCTCATCGAGGAGGAAGGTGGGGGTTTGTGATGCAGGGGGAAGGGGGGGGGACTGGAAATGCAATTTATGATCCCGCCTGATACGATCTTATAAAATTTCCCGGGCACACTCGAAATTACATTTCCATAGCTCGGGAGAAGCGATCTCCTTGCCACGCTGATACCTGCCACTTTTATGGCTACATTTATTGCAATAATAAAGTGAAATGGTGAGGCGAGGGCTGGGGTTGGGGGGGGGGGGGCTGGATGGGGGGGGGAGAGAGGAGAGGCAGCTGGGCCCAAGAGGGGGGGGTTGCGTCCCTGAGAGCCTGGGGGGGGCCTCTGCTTTAAGGGGGTGAGAGGGGCTTGGAGCAAGATGCCACCTCTCTGCGTCCCCGAGAAAGACTTTGCTGTGCAAAGAGGGGTAGAGGGAGCCCCACAGCCTGCTCCGCTGTGGGGAAACTGAGGCAGAGCCGCAGGGGATGAGCAGGGAGAGTGTGGGCATCCAGCCTGGCTGGGCATTGCTCTGCTGTGGGGAAACTGAGGCAGAGCCGCAGGGGATGAGCAGGGAGAATGTTGGCATCTAGCCTGGCCGGGGATTGCTCTGCTGTGGGGAAACTGAGGCAGAACCGTAAGGGATGAGGAGGGAGAGTGTGGGCATCCAGCCTGGCCGGGGATTGCTCTGCTGTGGGGAAACTGAGGCAGAGCCACAGGGCATGAGGAGGGAGAGTGTGGGCATTGCTCTGCTGTGGGGAAACTGAGGCAGAGCCGCAGGGCATGAGGAAGGAGAGTGTGGGCATCCAGCCTGGCCGGGGATTGCTCCACTGTAGGGAAACTGAGGCAGAGCCACAGAGGATGAAGAAAGAGAATGTGGGCATCCAGCCTGGCCGAGCATTGCTCTGCTGTGGGGAAACTGAGGCAGAGCCGCAGGGGATGAGCAGGGAGAGTGTGGGCATCCAGCCTGGCATCATAGACTCATAGAATCATAGAACAAGCAGGTTGGAAGAGACCCATCGGACCATCGAGTCCAACCGTTCGTGGCTGCCAACCATGCAGGAGTGACCTGGGATTACTCCCTTCTCCCTCTGCCTCTGTTTCCCCTCACGCCATCTGCGTGAGCTGCCCGTGCTTGCTCACTCCTGCTGGTCCCCAACCCCAGCTCCTTCCACGCTCGGCCTTGTGCCTCGTGCTGGACGTGCGGCCATGAGCCCACCAGGGAGCTGCCCCTCTCCCCCGTGTCCCCCAGCCCTTCTACCCCATCCCCTGGGTGAGCCGAGCCGAGCTCTCAGCTTGGGAAGCGCTGGCATCATACCTGACATGGTTTAGTGTTTGATAGGAATGCTTGGACTAGAAGACCCGATGGGTCCCTTCCAACCTGCTTGTTCTATGATTCCTCGGAGCCCATAGGCTGCACATGCCCATCCCTCCCTCGGCCTCCGAGCCCCTTGGCCGCTGCCTGGTGCACACCTGCCCTTACCCCCCTCTCCCCCTTCCCGCTCCGTTTAGCTCCTCATTTTCTCATTCATTTTCTTTTCTTCCATGAGTCCAATGAGTCACACAAGCCCTGAATCCTTTCGCCTGCTTCTGTCTCCTCCCTTCTATTATATTTTTTTCCTTTGCTCTTAACAGCACTTTCCTTTTTTTTCACCCGTGGGGAGAGAGAGGCTGGGGATGTACATTTTTTTTTTCCCTGCTTCCCCCCACTACCCCGGCAGCCACCTACCAGCTCCTGTCTCACCGTGAAGCCCTTAAAAGTAATAAATAAATAAATAAACCAACGGCTGAGAAACGAAAAGGCAGGAAACGAGAAACGAGTGACAGGGAAAAGGAACCAAAACGAAGGAAAGAAGAAGGAGGGGGGGGGGGGGAAAAAAGTCCTACTCGAGCTATGAAATATTTATTAGCCAGCGCGTGCCGAGTGCGTTAATAAAGCCGCAGCATTTGCATATTTTTTTTTTTTATTTTTTCTCCCAGTCTGCCACGAGCGAGGTGTCTGTTTAGGGGGTGAAGGCAAACGCGTCTGCGGGAAGCTGATTTCTCCTGGCTCCGTGCAGGTCGTGCGGCGACGCAGCCCTAGGTCAGGGTGGGCCCCAGTGTGGGTCCTGAGCCTGCAGGGTGGGTGCTGGCAACCCCGCAGCGTCATCATGGCTCAAGGGCTTAGGCTGAACGTTAGGGAAAAATTTTTCATGGAAAGGGTCGTTGGGCCCTGGAACAGGCTGCCCAGAGAGGGGGTTGAGTCCCCTTCGCTGGGATGGGAGGACGAGGTGCTGAGGGACATGGGTTAGTGATTGACGGGAATGGTTGGACTCCATGAGCAGCTGCGTCTCTTCCAACCTGGTGATTCTATGATTTGGTGCTGGATTTGGTGAGTTCCTACAGGCTTTCCCTCTCTCTGTGGCTGCGCTGGTGCTAGGTTCCCCCCTCCTGGGGCTTCTGCAGCCTTTACGTCTGTCCCAACCGGTGGTTGTGGTGGTGGTGGTGGCAGGAGCAGCAGAGGAGAGCACCGAGGAGGCCTTCGGGTGGTCGCGCTGAGCTCCTCTCCCAGACAGGATTTGTCCGCCTGTCACCGCAGCTGCGTGTTTGATAGGAATGGTTGGACTAGGAGATCCGATGGGTCCCTTCCAACCTGGTTGTTCTGTGGTTCTGTGTGCGGCAGGATGGCTGCGCATGAGCGCATCCCAGCTTGTCCCTGTCTGTCACCAGCCTGACCCCTTGGTGCCTGCGACGGGGGCACGTTCAGCTTTCCCTGGAGCGTGGTGAGCTCTTACCCCTCTGCAGCCATCCCACACCTTGTGCTGGGCTGAGGGGACCAGGGGGGCTGGAGAACAGGCCTTTTGAGGAGCGGCTGAGAGAGCTGGGGGGGTTATCCTGGAGAAAAGGAGGCTGAGAGGAGACCTCATTGCTCTCTCCAACTACCTGAAAGGAGGTTGTGTAGAGGAGGGAGCTGGGCTCTTCTCCCAAGGGACAGGACGAGAGGGAATGGCCTCAAGCTCCACCAGGGGAGATTTAGGCTGGAGATTAGGAGGAAGTTTTTCACAGAAAGGGTCATTGGAATAGGCTGCCCAGGGAGGTGGTTGATTCCCCTTCCCTGGAGGGTTTAAGGGACGGGTGGACGAGGTGCTGAGGGACATGGGTTAGTGATTGATAGGAATGGTTGGACTCGATGATCTGATGGGTCTCTTCCAACCTGGTTATTCTATGATTCTAAGAGAAAAGGAGGAGGCCAGTGGGGCAGAGGCCTGGCTGTACCTGTGCTGGAGAACACGAACGGACTCATCAGTGGGTGCTCAAACCCGGAGGAGCAGAGGCTCCCGAGCAAAGGCACAAGCGCAGAGCCGCCTCACTTCATGTGGTCACCCCGTGGTGCTCACAGGGACGTGCAAGGCGTGCGGAGGCATTTGCGCACATGCAGCAGTGTGCAGAGCGGTGTGTGCGTACGTGAGGCTTTCCTTGCATTGGGCTGCGGGTGCACCTGGGCTGTCTGGCAGGTGTGCACACTCGCTCACAGCCCTGGGAGCACACACACACACACACACACACACACAAGCACACGGAGCTCGCCGTGTGCTCTCGCCCACACGCAGCGGCTCAGACGTGCGTCGCACCCCTCGGGTCCCTCCCTGCAGCCCAGCAGAAGCTGCACCGCGTCACCTGCCACCAGCGCATTAGCACCCGCGCAGCGCCAGCCAGATAAATGGGAGCTGTCACAGGCACCTTGTTTGCTGCTAACCTTTGGAAATGCCACGCCGCCCCGGGCTGCGCCGCGCTGGGGGGAGCAGGCCCGCGGGGATTGTCGCTCACCACCTCCAATTAATCTCCTTGCACTAACGAAGGCAGCGGGGTGACAGGGCAGAGGCCGGTTTGACCCTGCACCCATGGGAAGAGGCGGAGAGCCCTCGGTGAGGCTGTGGCTGGTGCTCTGCTGTTGGCACAGGCTGCGGCTGGTTTGCCCCGATGGGGCACCCCACGGCCCTGGGTTTGGGGGCGCTGGGAGCTCCTCCTGGCTCGTGCGGGGAAGCTGGACCACCCTGCCCCTCCCTGCATGGCTCGGCTCCCCTTCGCCAAGGTGACTGCGGGTCTCGGGGGAGCCGCTGACGGCACTTGGCCCCAACAGGCAAATGGGATGTGAGTGGCCATCACTGCTGGGCCTGACAAGCCAAATTGATGCCGGCACCGAGAGCCTGCCTAGTCCCAAACACCCCCTGAATCCTTACAAGGCTGCTCCTGCACACTCGGAGTGACACACCGGTGCCCGCAGGTGCCCTGCACAGCCGCACACGCACGTGGACAAGTGTGCAAGGGGCTTGAGAGCAGCCAAACCGCACGTTGTTGTCTTGTAGCGCATGGATGCAGCAGCACAGGCGTGTGTGACGGGAAAAAACAAGTGTTTCAGGCAAAACCCTCGTGGATGGTGCATCACAGCCTGAGCCCAGCGAGCGCTGGAGCTGAGCAGGGGCTGAGTCCGGCTTGGGGCACAGATCCTGCTGCAGCCAGGAGGGACAGGGCTCTGCACACACCCGTGCAGGGTCAGGAGGCGCCGAGATCCCCCCGTTTGCTGGTGAAGGGTGCGAGAGGTGTGCACCCTGACAAGCAGAGGCATTAATATTCAACAGCAGGTGTGAGTGGGACCTGCCCTGAATACGGAGAGCGCTGACAGGGTGCAGGGGTTGACCTTGGCTCCCTTTGGTGCTGTCGAGGAAGGGCTCTTGCTCTCAAACCCCTCTTGCTCACAGGCTCCGAGACCCCTGGCAGGAGCAGGGAAGCTGGGGCTGCAAACGGGGGCTGCAGTAGCCAAGGCCACAATCGATAGCCCTGGCTGCATCCGCCGTCGCTGCCCTGCTCTGCAATTCTCTTTCATCCCCTGCTTCCCCAGCAGCTCCTGGGGAGGGACCTGGGCTGAGTGGGAGTCTGCCAGCCTGACCCCTCACTTCGCTCCTCTCTCCCTCCCTGTGTGGCTCTCTCCCCTGGGAATGCCCTGTCCTGCCAGCTCAGCTTGCGCCCTGCATCTCCCCTGGTTTTCCCATCACTCTTTCCCCCTGCACCCCCTCACCTGTCCCTGTCCCTTCCCTGTCCCTACTGCATCTCTAGCTCCCTCAATTCCCCATCACAGCCCTGTTCCCATAGCATCCCCCTCCCCACTGCATCCCTCTCCCCACCACATCCCCCTTTCCACTAGCAGGGGGTGATAAAAAGGGCATGAGCTACAAAGGGAAACTGAGGCAGAGGGAGGAGAGCTGCTCCGGCTCATGTAGCACTGCTGGGGGGGAACGCGTCGTCCTGGCTCTCAGCCCTAGGTGAGACAAAGCTAGCACTGAGCTGAGAAATCACCAGAAATACTCCCTGGGCTGTTGGGGGGGCTCGGGCAGCACGCGCTCCCCTGAGGGTTGTGGTCTCCCTGCTGCTCCCTGTCCCCTCAACGTGGGTTTGGGGGGGTCTCCCCTTCCAGCTGTGGGGTTACAGGTGACCCTCATCCGCTTGGGCTGATGGATATGTACAGATGCAGTGAGTGATGGAGAGTGGCCGATGGCCCCGTGTCCTGTCCCCCTGCACAACGTGGCTCTCCTGGCTTGAGGGGCAGTGATGGGGGTGCCCTTCTCCCCCTCCCCCAGTTATCTCTCCATCTCACGGTCCTGTCGAGCTCGCTCCCTCTCTCTCTCTCTCTCTCTCTCTCTCTCTCTGGCTGGTGGAGGCACCAGGCTTTGAAGCTGCGTTGAAATATAGATAAGGGCGAAGGCAGCAGCCGCACTCAAAGAGAGCAGGGAGGGAGCTGGGGGCTGGCCAGCCCGGAGCGGGGGCTGTGGGGATGGAGCTGGGGCTGTGGGGATGCTGCAGAGCGCTCGGTGCCTCCCTCCCCAGGCTGGGAAGAGGCCCCACAAATCCTGCTCCCGTGCCCGGACACGCCAGCTCTCGGAAGAGGCAGAGCCGTGGGGTGAGCGATGCCAGTGGTAGTGTGGGTAGCCTTCCTTGCCCAAGTGGCATCCCCTGCTGCATGAGCGGCAGGACCAAGGCTGCTTCACCTGCCCAGGTTGCTGCTTGTGCGGCACAGGTGAGGGCAAGCACCAGCCAGAGCAGCTTTACAGGCTCAGCCTGGCACACACGGCCTTAGGGGGATATGGCAATTGGTCCCGGAGGCAGCAGAGCACAGTCTGCCCAGAGGCTCCAGCTCAGCGGCGAGGGAGGAACAGGGCAAGTGTGGGGGCTCCGTGGCTGGGGCAGCCCCCCAAGTGCTGCTCCATCATAGAATCATAGAACAACCAGGTTGGAAGAGACCCATCGGATCATCGAGTCCAACCATTCCTATCAAACACTAACCCATGTCCCTCAGGACCTCATCTACCTGTGCCTTAAACAGCTCTAGGGAAGGGGAATCAACCCCCTCCCTGGGCAGCCTGTTCCAATGCCCAATGACCCTTTCTGGGAAAAACTTCCTCCTAATCTCCAGCCTAAATCTCCCCTGGTGGAGCTTGAGGCCATTCCCTCTCGTCCTGTCCCCTGTCCCTTGGGAGAAGAGACCTGCTCCCTCCTCTCCACAACCTCCTCTCAGGGAGTTGTAGAGAGTAATGAGGTCTCCTCTCAGCCTCCTCCTCTCCAGGATAAACCCCCCCAGCTCTCTCAGTCGCTCCTCATGGGTTCTGTTCCCCAGCCCCTTCACCAGCCTCGGTCGGTGCCCAGTGGAGCCCAATCCCCGCACACAGACGTGCCTGGTGGCAGAGGGGGTGCCCTAGGGGCCTCACCCCTCTCTGGTGGGGGTCACGGGAAAAGCAGGGTGCTCTCCGAAGGGGATGAAGTGTTGAGCTGTGCTATAGAGTGGCTGCTGCCAGGATGAGACCCAGCAATGAGAGGCAGGAGCCATCGCCAGGCCCTCCTGCCCTACCTCCAGCCCCTCTGGCTCAGCTTTGGTGCCGGAGCACGTCTCGCTTTCCTCTGGGAGCACAGCTCCCCCAGCTCCTTCCAGTTGGCACCTCTGCTCGCCACCTTCTAGCCCTCCTCGTGTCCTCCCTGCGTCGCCCTCGGGAAGCAGGTCGTTCCGAGCAAAAAAAATCTGCGGAGCAGCCGGAGCACCTGCCAGCTTGCCTGCGACAGTGATTGACGAGGCCGTGGCTGATGGAGCAGCCTCTCGCACACCGGGAGCAGCTGGCAGGGCAGGCAGGGCCAAGCCGGGCACGGGGGTGCCGAGCCAGGAGCAGCCAGGTTGAGGGATGGCCAAGCAGGGGGGCAGGTGAGTTCAGGCAAGAGAAGGAGACGGGACACGTCAGAGACTGAGTCCCAGGGCTGAAGAGCTGCCAGCTGGATCTGCTTATGCTGCTGAGCTGTGAAATGTCAGCCTCGGCGACCGGACAGGCCGAGGGGGACTTGGGGAAGGGGACGCTGCCATCCCAGCCCATCTGGTGCCTGGTGGGAGGCGAGTCCCAACCCCCTTGGTGCATGAGAAGAGGTGCATGGCCTCTTCTCCCAAGGGACAGGGGACAGGACGAGAGGGAATGGCCTCAAGCTCCACCAGGGGAGATTTAGGTTGGAGATTAGGAGGAGGTTTTTCACACAGAGGGTCATTGGGCATTGGAATAGGCTGCCCAGGGAGGTGGTTGATTCCCCTTCCCTGGAGGTGTTTAAGGGACGGATGGATGAGGTCTTGAGGGACTTGGTTTAGTGTTTGATAGGAATGGTTGGACTCTATGATCCGATGGGTCTCTTCCAACCTGGTTGTTCTGTGATTCTGTGATTCTGTGATATGAGGTCCCTTTTTTGACCAGTGTGTCTGGGAGCTGCTGCGTGACCCCCCCGAGTGCTGGCTGCACCCCCAGAGGGTCCTGGAGCCCATCAGCACCTCCTGAACCAGCCTCTCCCCCAGCTCAGAGAGACCAGCTGGTGGCAGCTCGCTGCCTCAGTTTCCCCCACCAGGAGAGGAGCTGGCTCTCCCCACCCTGTGAAAGTCCTTGCCGAGGGCTCTGCGTCGGACGAGAGGCTGTCCCCACGCAGGGTTATTGCATCTCCCTGGTGTTTTCCTCCCTTCTGCTGCCCATCTTGCCTGCTTTTGCTGCAAATTCCTTCCCTTGGCAGAGGACAAAAAAAAGCGACCTCAGCCTCCCAGCAGAGCAAGGGGTCCCCGCTCATTCCTTTTGTGCCCCTCGGCACACAATGCACCCCGGTTTTCAGCTGCCTGTGCCCGCTGCAATTATCCGGGAGGGCGGAACGGCTGCCGTGCAGCCTGGCAGGGGTCTCTGTAATTTCAGCTGCAGATCAGAGGCTCTGGGTAATGCAATTAGGCTTCCCTGGCAGGCAGCGCCAGGCTCTGATGCCTCCTCCCCAGCCCTGAACACACCGCTGTCCTCCACCCCCCCCTGCATTTTAATAGTTCTCGGCTGTACCAGGGCATCCGGGCAGGAATTGTCTGGTTTTTTCCCACCACAGGAATGTGGTTGATGCTGGAGAAGCAGCCCTGGGATGCTGGGGACAGGCCGGTGTGGGGCTGAGCTGGGGCTGGGGGTGGTGCTAGGAGGGGCACATAAAATCGTAGAATCACAGGTTGGAAAAGACCCATTGGATCATCAACTCCAACCATTCCCATGCACCTTTCCGTGTCCGGACACCCTCCTGTGTCCATGAGGAGGCTGAGGGGAGACCTCATTGCTCTCCATGACTCCCTGAGAGGAGGTTGTGGAGGGGAGGGAGCTGGGCTCTTCTGCCAAGGGACAGGACGAGAGGCAATGGCCTCAAGCTCCACCAGGGGAGGCTCAGGTTGGACATTAAGAAGAAATTTTTCATGGAAAGGGTGATTGGGCAGTGTCAGAGGCTGCCCAGGGAGGGGGTTGAGTCCCTTTCCCTGGAGGGGTTTAAGGGACATGTGGATGAGGTGCTGAGGGACATGGGTTAGTGATTGATGGGAATGGTTGGACTCGATGGTCCTTTCCAACCTGGTGATTCTCTGATTCTATGGGGATGGGCAGGAGGATGTGTGAGGGGCAGGAGGATGTGTGAGGGGCAGGAGGTCGTGTCAGGGGCAGGAGGATGTGTGAGGGGCAGGAGGTCGTGTCAGGGGCAGGAGGATGTGTGAGGGGCAGCAGACGCAGCTTCCACAGTCTCTGCATCCTTTCCCCCAGATGGTGTGTGCTGGGGGCCACATCACCAAGACCCTGGGGTACCTGGAGCTGGGAACCTCCGGCCTCCTCAAGGATGTCCCCTACGGCCCCCTGAAAACCCCAGTGCTTGACCCCGGGCGGCTGATTCCAGCTGAGCCCCCGCGGGGCGCGGGGACCCCCTCGGGTGCCGTGCGGAGCCCCTGGGACTGGCAGAAGAACCAGACGGCCGGGGAGCTGCCGAGTTCCCGTGCCCGGCGCAAGCCCTCGCTCAAGTCCGGCCGCACCAAGAAGATCTTCGGTTGGGGAGACTTCTACTTCAACATCAAGACGCTCAAGTTCAGCCTCCTGGTGACGGGGAAGATCGTCGACCACATCAACGGCACCTTCAGCGTCTACTTCCGTCACAACTCCTCCAGCCTGGGCAACGTCTCGGTCAGCATCGTGCCCCCCTCCAAGGCCGTGGGCTTCGAGGTGCTGCTGCCAGCGCCGCTGTCCCCCCATGCCCCCCAGCAAAGCACCTTACCCGAGGGGCGCCCGGCCAAGGCCCTCAACTGCCACGTGGAGTACGAGAAAACCAACCGGGCGCGGAAGAACAAGCCTTGCCTCTACGACCCCTCCAAGGTGTGCTTCACCGAGCACACGCAGAGCCACGCCGCCTGGCTCTGCGCCAAGCCCTTCAAGGTCATCTGCATCTTCATCTCCTTCCTCAGCATTGACTACAAGCTGGTCCAGAAGGTCTGCCCCGACTACAACTTCCAGCACGACAACCCTTACTTCGGCTGACGGCCACGGGAAGGAGCGACGGAGCTGGAGGCAGATGGGGACCCAAGGAGGGGGGGGGGTCCTGCACCCCATCCTGGCTGCACGGTGCGTCGTCCCCCCTCAAGTCACCACCACGCCAGCCCCATCCCTTCATCACCACAGCATCTCCCCGGGGGTGGGCGCAGGGCCAGCTGGCACGGGGGGTCCCAGCCCCATGGCCCACGTTCCCATCCCTGTGACAGGGCAAGGGCTGAAGCTGTGAAACTGGGACCCCCAAGCTCAACCCTGAGGGTCCCCAGGAGCCTGTGGGGGAGTCGGGGGCACAGCCCCACACGATGCCGTCAGCTGGGTGCACGTCACCTCCAGGGAAGGAACACTTGGGGGGTTGGGGGGGGGGGGGTCGCTACGTGCCACTCATGACACTGGGGAGGGCTCAGGTGTTTGTGTTTCTGCAGCCACGGGAGTCGTGCATGCGTGTGCATGCGTGTGCACACGGACACGTGTGTTGCACGCCAGTCTGTGCATGCCTGAAGGCACCTGTCCAGGTCTTTGAGAGCCTCCCCTGTGCCATCAGCCCCTCCCAAGCTGCCCCACGGACACCCCCACATACACCCTGGGGAGGACCCTGCCCGGGTGGCCTCCCCTCACCCCCATTTGCAGCCCCCTGCACCCCCCCCCATGCTGCGAAGAAGAGCCACCCGGGGGTCCCCATCTCCGAGCAGGCAGGACCCTCCCTGGGGGCTGCTCTCCCCCCGGCTCCGGGCAGGGGCTTCTTCATACTTTTTTTAAGAAAATGAAAATGGGGAAAAAAAAAAAAAAAAAAGTGAAAATAAAAAATAACATTGGGGAAAAGCGGAAAAAAGCTGTGAAGTGTCCTGATCCCCACGGCGGAGGTACCCCCAGTGCCCCTGGAGGGATGGGGTGCATGGGACGTGGATGGGGATGTGGGGAGGGGGTGCAGGGATGGGAGGGGGTGCATGGGGTATGGATAGGGTGCAGGGGACCACGGATGGGGACAGAGGGCTGGGGAGCAGGGGCAGGGATGAGGATGCAGGCATGGGGAGCAGGGGACACAGATGGGGATGCAGGGATGGAGCTGGGGTGCATGGCACATGGATGGAGGTGCGAGGAGGGGGGTGTGGGAACAGGGAGGGGGTGTCGGGGACATGGATTGGATGCAGGGATGGGTTGCAGGGGTGGGTCTGGGGTGCAGGGATGGGGAGCAGGGGCAGGGATGCAGGGATGGGGAGCATGGGACACAGATGGGGATGCAGGGATGGGATGCAGGGGCAGGGATGGGATGCAGGGGCAGGCATGGGATGCAGGAGTTGGTCTGGGGCACAGGGATGGGGAGCAGGGGCAGGGATGAGGATGTGGGGATGGGGTACAGGGGACACAGATGGGGATGCAGGGCTGGGGAGCAGGGGCAGGGATGAGGATGTAGGGATGGGGTGCATGGGACATAGATGGGGAGCAGGGGTGGGATGCAGGGATGGATCTGGGATGCAGGGCTGGGGAGCAGGGGCAGGGATGAGGATGCAGGGATGGGGTGCATGGGACATGGATGGGGATGCAGGAATGGGGAGTGGGGGCAGGGATGGGATACAGGGATAGGGAGCAGGGGCAGGGATGGGGATGTGGGAATGGGGTGCAGGGGCAGGGATGGGATGCAGGGGTGGGGTGAGGGGGCAGGGATGGGATGCAGGGATGGGGAGCATGGGACACAGATGGGGATGCAGAGATGGGATGCAGGGGTGGGTCTGGGGTGCAAGGGACACAGATAGGGATGCAGGGGTGAGTCTGGGGTGCAGGGCTGGGGAGCAGGGGCAGGGATGCAGGGATGGGTCTGGGGTGCAGGGGACACAGATAGGGATGCAGGGGTGGGTCTGGGGTGCAGGGCTGGGGTGCAGGGCTGGGGAGCAGGGGCAGAGATGGGATGCAGGGCTGGGTCTGGATGCAGGGCTGGGTCTGGGATGCAGGGCTGGGTCTGGGGTGCAGGGCTGGGATGCAGGGCTGGGATGCAGGGCTGGGGAAGCAGGTGCAGGGCTGGGTCACACGTGACACGGAGGGGTCTATAAGCCCCGCGCCGCCCTCGTCCCCCCTTCCCATGCTGCCCCGCGGCGCGGGCGCCGCCCCCAGCGCTGCTGCTGCTCTCGCGCGGAGTGGGCGGGGCCTGGCCGGG
>JAUMJK010002281.1:0-30334 GCA_033558105.1 Coccyzus lansbergi | reverse complement strand
ACAGGGACCTCCCCCCCACGGCAGCTCCATCCCATTCCTGGGGGTCCTGGCAGCCTCCGCTGGGTCCCGGTCAGGTCGCAGCCCTTTGGGGAGGCCATTCTGGACGACCCCAAACTGAGCCTGTGGTTGGTGAGGACAGTTGGACGGGTCTGATTTGGGGGGTTGCCTGCTTTTGGGGGTCTCCTCCAGAGCGCAGCCGCCCCCATCCCCCTCGGTGCTGCCCGGGCGGTGGCTGGCAGGGCTGTGGCCGTGGCTAAAGGTCGCTTGGCAGCCGCATTCCCCATTACCAGCTCCGCTCTCTGCCCCGACGTCACCAGGCGAAGCCGAAGCAGCTGCAGCCGCGTCTCGGTCACCTGCGAGAGGTGACGGGTGACATCCCCAGGGGTTCGTGCCCCCAGCCCCACAGGGAGCGTGAGCCCTGCCTGACGAAACTCGCTGTCACCGCCGCCCCGGGAGGAGGCTGGCACAGCCGCGCGGGGACGGCTGCTCCGCCGCCTGCTCAACCCTCAGCGAGGAGATCCTGGGCCCTTCCCTGCTCTGGGGTGGCCGGAGGGGACCCCAAACCCTTCTGGGTGTCGGTCCCCTCCCTTGGGACTCGCTGGGCAGGATGGGCTCCCGCAGGTGCCAGGATAAACAGCACCAGCCGAGCCGGCCGGACCGGAGGCTGGAGCAAGGAGGAGTGAGGAGGAGGAGGCGGCCCCAGAGGGAGCCTGGCACTGCCGGAGCCTCCTCCGGGGATGTCATTAAGGGCACTAATAGTCGCCTGGCAGAAAGACGCTTTCCAGCTGCCAGCAGGGCTCCCGCGGGGCCGCAGCCTCCCCGGGGGCAGCGCTGGGCTCGCAACAGCCGGCAACACTTGCACCAGCCAGCACAGCAGCTCCTGCCGCTCGCTCGGCAGCTCCTCGGCTCCCACTGAGCTCCTGCACAGCCAGGCGGGAGCTTCGGGTGCCCGGGAGGGCCCCAGCGTTCCCCTGAGCCCCCTCGCCCACCTCTTCTCTTGCAGCTTCCAGCCCTGCTGAGCGGCCGGTGGGCCCACGCGCAGCCTGGCACCATGAACGTCTTTGATCGGAACATCAACTTCGATGCCCTCTTCAAGTTCTCTCACATGTGAGTAACTCCCTCGAGCTCACGGGGTGGCTGTGCCGGCCTCACCACCGGCCTCACCGCCTCCTCCTCCTCGCCCGCAGCTCGGCCTCCACCCAGGAGCACCTCAAGAAGGTCTATGCCAGCTTCGCCATCTGCATGTTCGTGGCGGCCGCCGGCGCCTACATCAACGTGGTGACTCACCTGTTCCAGGTGAGGGCCCTTCGGGGTGTGGGGGGTGGTCCCTGCGTGCAACCCACTGCCTGTACCACCCCAGCGAGGCGATTCTGGGGCCCCCAACTGCCTCTCGCCCCACAGTTCAGCTTCCTGACTGGCTTCGGTGCTCTGGGGCTGATGATCTGGCTCACGGCTACCCCGCACAGCCGGGAGACGGAGCAGAAGCGGCTGGGGATGCTGGCTGGCTTTGCTTTCCTGACAGGTAGGTGGGAGCCTCCCTCCTTCCTCCCGAGTCCCACAGGACCCCAAGCCCTGAGGAAGGGGGGACGGGGACTCTGACGCGGCCCCCACCACCCCCAGAACAATTCCGGTGACATCCTGCTCTGTCCTTCCAGGCATCAACCTGGGACCCCTCCTGGAAATGTGCATCTCCATCAACCCCAGGTAGGAGCGTGACACCCTCATGTCCCCAGCTCTCCTTGTTGTCCCCCCAGACCCCCTTCACCCCCATTTCTCTCTCCCAGCGTCATCCCCACTGCCTTCCTCGGCACTGCCACCATCTTCGCCTGTTTCTCCCTGAGCGCCCTGTATGCTCGACGCCGCAGCTTCCTCTACCTGGGAGGTGAGGGGGGGACACAGGGCAGGGAAGGGACCCACAGGGGTCTGGGGGCTGCTGGGAGGGCACCATGGGGGCCTGGGGAGGTCCCTGTGTGGGGCAGGGGGGCCGAGGCCAGGCCTCACCCCCAGCCCTGCTCTCACCCCCCAGGTTTCCTGCTCTCCGGCCTCACCCTGATGCTCCTTTCCTCCCTGGTTAACACCTTCCTGGGATCCACTTGGCTTTTCACGGTGAGGACAGACAGAGGGACGGATGTCACCTCACTCCGGTGGCGCCTCCGTGGGACTTGTCATCCCCCCCCTAACATCCTTCTCCTTCGCGCAGGCCAACCTCTACCTGGGGCTGATGATCATGTGCGGCTTCGTGCTCTTCGACACGCAGCTCATCATCGAGAAGGCGGAGAGCGGGGACAAAGATTACATCTGGTGGGGAGCAGGGAGGGAAAAAGGGGGGAGAGAAATGGGAAAGGGGGGAGAGAAATGGGAAAGGGGAGGGGAAAGGGAAAGGAGAGGGGAATAGGAAAGGGGAGGGAGAACAGGGAAGGAGAAGGGGAATGGGGAAGGAGAGGGGGAATGGGAAAGGAGAGGGGAAATGGGAAAGGAAAGGGGAAGTGGGAAATGAGAGGGAAATGGGAGAGGGGGAATGGGAAAGGAGAGGGAAATGGGAAAGGAGAGGGGAAGTGGGAAATGAGAGGGGGAATGGGGAAGCAGAGAGAGAATGGGGAAGGAGAGGGGAAATGGAAAATGAGGGAAATGGGAAAGGAGAGCGGGAATGGGAAAGGAGAGCGGGAATGGGAAAGGAGAGGGGGAATGGGAAAGGGGTGGGGAATTGAGAAAGGGGAGGTAAACAGGAGAGGGAGGAGGGAAAAGGAGGGGGAAAGGGGGAAGGGAAAGGGAAGAGGTGGGAGATTAAATGGGAAAGGGGAGGTGAATGGAAAAAGGGAGAGGGAAAAATAGAGAGGGAAAGGGAAAAGGGGGAGAGGAAATTGAAAGGGGAGTGGGAAACTGGGCTGGGCCACCCCCCACCTGAACCCCCACACTCCCTCCCGCTGCAGGCACTGCGTCGACCTCTTTCTCGACTTCGTCAACATTTTCCAGGAGCTGCTGATGATCCTGGGCATGACCAAGGTGGGTGAGGGGCCCAGGGGGTGCGAGGGGGATGCGAGGGGCCTTCGGGCGTGGGACGGACAGTGACCAATGGCCGCTCCTCTTGCAGAACAAGAAGAAGGAGAAGAAGTGAAGCGGCTCCTGTCCCCGTCTGCTCCCCATCCCCGTCCTTGTCCCCTCTGTTTCATTAAAGGGGTTTGCGCTTTGCTGCCGATGAAAAAGCAGCCTGGAAGCTTTTGCACCTTGTGGGTTTTTCTCTTGTTGAGCTTATTTTTTGTTGTTGTTGAGTAGAAAGCGGCCAATTTGCAGATCCTGCTGGAGATTTACACCCCCCCTGAGCCCCCAGCCCCAAGCCTGCGGCCCTCGGGAGGAGGTTTCTCCCTGGCTCCACGGACTGTGGCCTCACTGCACCCTCGTGCGGGAAGCCGGGGCGTCCTCCCCCCAACCTGTGGGCCCCCCTGACACCAGCTGGGGGAAGCTGGGGGGCTCAGCCCCTGCCCAGGCCGCCCCACAGGGTGCTCGCCCAAAGCCAAACTCAACGGAGCAGCCTCTCCTTTAGCACCAGTGCCAAGAACCGCGCCGGGAACCCACCCGAGGCAGCCGGCGGGGACAAAGGTGTTGTGATTCCGAACTCTTCCCAATCCCGCTGTCGCCTCTCTTTGTACACCGGGAAGATTCAATAAAATCTTCAGAGTTGGAATTTTTTTGGCTCCTCTTTTCCACCCCTTCCTCCTCCTCCTCCTCCCCTGGGCAGGATGCGGCCGAGGCAGAGACACCAGCAGCTACATGAGAGCGAGTATAAATAAATAGGGCAAGGGAACTTTATTGACTTAAAAACCCAGTGTGGGGGCTGTACACAGCAATAGCACCATCGTAGAGGGCTGGGGCAGGGGGCACGGGGCACCGGGACTCCCCCCTGCCCCAGCTGCACCCCCAAACCAGGGTAGGGGGGAGCAGGCTGGGGAGCGGAAGACGTGTGAGTGCAGGCAGGCCTGGGGCTCAGCCCTGGCTGCCGCAGGAGGAGAGGCTGTCATAGAGGGAGTCGCTGAGGGATTCCGAGTGGTCCAAGCCCGGGGGGCCATGCCCCCCATCCCGGGACGGGGCTTCCGTGCTGCCCTCATCCCCCACGTCTGAGGCGCTGGGCGTCCGGCTGCTGCTGGCGCTCAGGGTCGGGGGCAGTGGTGGGGGAGCTTCTGGGGAAGTCCCCAGACACCCAGCCGGGCTGGAGACGGGTGCCTGTGGGGAGAGAGAGCTGTCGTGGGGGGGCCTTCTGCCCCCTACTCCCCACCAATAACCCCATAACGCATAAGGATGAAGGCATCGAGTGCTCCCTAAGCAAGTTTGCAGACGACACTAAGCTGGGTGGAAGTGTGGATCTGCTGGAGGGTCAGGAGGCTCCAAAGGGATCTGAACAGGCTGGATCCATGAGCTGACACCAATGGGATGAGGTTGGAC
Source organism: Coccyzus lansbergi (assembly GCA_033558105.1). NCBI lineage: Eukaryota > Metazoa > Chordata > Aves > Cuculiformes > Coccyzidae > Coccyzus > Coccyzus lansbergi. Next base: position 25,897 of record JAUMJK010002281.1, on the reverse strand, counting down.
ATGGCCACATGCTGAGTCCTGCACTTGGGGCACAACAACCCTGAGCAGCTCCAGACTAGGAGAAGTCTGTCTAGAAAGCTGCCAGGAGGAGAAGAACCTGGGGGTGTTAGTTGACAGCGACTGACCATGAGCCAGCAGTGTGCCCAGGTGGCCAAGGAGGCCAATGGCATCCTGGCTTGTATCAGAAACAGTGAACAGTGTGACCAGCAGGGCCAGGGAGGTTCTTCTCCCTCTGTGCTTGGCACTGGTGAGGCCGCTCCTCAAATCCTGTGTTCAGTTCTGGGCCCTCAGCACAAAAAGGATGTTGAGGCTCTGGAGTGAGTCCAGAGAAGAGCAATGAAGCTGGGGAAGGGGCTGGAGAGGAAGAGGAGCAGCTGAGAGAGCTGGGGGTGTTTATCTTGGAGACCTCAATTGCTCTCTGCAACTCCCTGAAAGGAGGTTGTAGAGTGGAGGGAGCTGGGCTCTTCTCCCAAGGGACAGGACAAGAGGGAATGGCCTCAAGCTCCATCAGGGGAGATTTAGGCTGGAGATTAGGAGGAAGTTTTTCACAGAAAGGGTCACTGGGCATTGGAACAGGCTGCCCAGGGCAGGGGTTGATTCACCTTCCCTGGAGGTGTTTAGGGGACGGGTGGACATAGGTTAGTGTTTGATAGGAATGGTGACACCCCCCCCCCCCCCCCCCCCCCCCGCCCCCAACCCCAACCTGTCCAGGCGCAGCTGCCAGAAGGTCTCGGCCATCACCTCCTGGTACGTGGCCAGGGTCCCTGTGCTACTCCCCCCCACCCCCAACCAATGCCAAATCCCCACCTCGGGGCTGGTGGGGTGGCCCCAAAGACCCCCCAAATCCCCCTTACCATGGCGGGACGGTGCAGCCCCTCCAGCCCCCCAGCCGCGCAGAGGAAAGGGTCAGCAGCACCACAGGCTTTGGCATTGGGGAAGGTCCAGTTCTTGCTTTGCTGGACACGCCGCGGCTTCCCTGCCTCATCACAGGTGTCTGTGGGAAAAAGGGGTCTCACTGCCGGCCTACAGGGCCCCCCCAGCATCCCTAGAGGGTCTTGAGCCCATAGCAGGAATCGGGGCGCGAAGTTGGGTTTGACACTGACCTTGGGGAGCGGCACAGTGGCTGCCGGGGGCTGCCGGGACACGAGGCACTGGGGCCCTGCGGTGTTTGCCAGACACCAGCAGCTCCTCCGCGCTGGGCACCTCGCGCTCCAGCGTCCGAGCCTTGCGTGGCACTTTGGTGATGGCGGCTGGCCGCGTGGGCACAGCTCCGGTCAGCGGCTCGGGCCGGCCGCGTGGTTTGGGGGCGCTTTTGGCGGGGGCTCCCCCATAATCGGGGGGTGGGAAGGTCCCGATCCCACTGTCCAGCGTCCGCGTCAGTGACCCGCAGGCTGCTGGCGTGAGGGGAGGCGTCAGTGCCAGGGTCCCTCTCTGCTCCCCACAGGGTTCCCCCCATCCCGGTCCCCTCTCACCGGTGAAGAGTTGTGACGTTCCCGACTCAGAGAAGCTCTCGTCCGACGGCAGCTCATCCCGGAGCCCCATGTCGGGCACCTGCAGCAAGGGGAGAGCCTGAGTGACCATGGGGTTTCCCCCAGAAGACATAGTTGGGTAGTAGGGGGGTCCTCACCTTGTCGGGGGGGGCCTGCAGGTGCCCCACGATGCCGTTGCGGGGCGGGTGGCAGAGCCGAGGGTCTTTGGCTTCGGGGGGGACCCGGCGGAGGTCACAGAGCTCTCGCTTGTGCTCCCGGCGGCTCTCGTAGGGCACGTCCTTCCCGTCCACCCTGGAGAAAACCTGGTGTCAGGGGGAAGACACCCCACAACCCCCTGGACACCTCCTGGGTATCCAGGAGCTGCTGGGGGTGGGGGGCAGAGACAGCCCCCATAGACCCCCCAATGTGTCCTGTGGGGAGTAGGGATACCCTATAGCCCCCACTGGAACCCCCTGACCTGCCTGAGAGGGGGCACAGACACCCCATAAACCATCCCCCCGCCCGGAACCCCTCTAACCTGTCCAGGAGCTGCTGCATGAAGGTCTCGGCTGTCACCTCCTGGTACATGACGGGGACGTGGCCGGGGGCGCGGGGGGGCCCCCGCGGGCGCCCCTTGTCCAGCGCCAGCCCCTGCAGGAAGGCCTGCTCCTCACGCAGAGCCTTCCGCAGATCTTCCGCCTTCTCCATCAGCTTCGAGATGTTGAGGCTCTCGGCCTCCAGCTTGCGAGCGGCCAGCTTCACCTCTCGCCGCAACGGAGCCGGCGTCCCGGCCCATTCGCGGCCTCGGCCGCCGTCGCCGCGACGGCTCAGAGCCGGCAACTTGCTGCGGCGCAAACCGAACCAGCTGGCCAGGCCGCCGGCCGCCTTGCCCTTGGCCTCCCCGGCCGGCGCCCGCTCCTGCCCCTGCAGCCGCAGCATGTTCTCCTCGATGCCCTTCATCACCTTCTCTTCGATGGCCGAATGCGCGGCAGCACCTGCCGGCAGCCCTGTGCCGGAAGGTTCCGAAGCCGCAGGGCTTTTCCGCGAGGCCCCGGCCGCCTTGGCGCTGCCAGGCTCCTCTCCGCGCGGCGCGGCGGCTTTGCCGGTGGCCGCCTTGGTGGGCAGCTTGGTGGGGCTGCCGTGGGGGCTGCGGGTGGCCTTGGCGGGGGCGGCCGGGGGGGCGCGCGGGGGTGTCCTGCCGCCGGGGAGACGCCCCTTGCCCCCCAGCTTGCCAGGCTCGCCCATGGAACCCGAGGAGTAGCAGCGGGCGAGGGGTTCGGCCCCGTGTGCCGGCTCGGGGTGCTTCAAGCTGCCCCCCAAGCCGCCCCGGGGCGGGGGCCGTGGCTCGGCCCCGTGGCCACGCTCCGGTCGCCCCGGCACCGGGGGCTCGCGGCTCTCAGCCCCACGCAGCTTGCCCAGGGCGGCCAAGCGCTCCTTGAAGGGCAAGTAGCCCAGCTCGGGGGGCTTCTTCCCAGGGCGTCGCGAGGGGGCCGAGCCCCCCGTGCCACGGCGGGCGCTGGGGGGCGAAGCAGCCACCCGCTCCCCGCTGGAGGTCGGGGGTCCCGGCGGGTTGGGGGGCAGCTCGCTCGCATCGCAGGCACACGGCGCGGGGAAAGTGGGGCTGTCGGGCTCGGGAGGGGTGTCGGGGGGGGTGCGGTGGGTGAGAGCCAGCGAGGCCTCGGGGTTGGTGCCGCGACACGGAATCTTGGAGGCGCGGGGGAGCTGGGGGCTGAGGCGCAGCGCCCCGGGCTGGGGGGGCGGCAGCTTGAGCCCCTTCGGGGGGGACCCCGAGAGGTCGGGGCGCCCCAGGGCGGGCGAGAGCACAGGGAAGTCCCCCTCAGGGTTGTCCTCGCTGGGCACGTAGAGCCCGAGGAGCGCGGGGTGCTCGGGGTGCCGCGGGCGGGGGGCACCCCCGGGGGCTTCGCCGTTGCGCCGGCGGCAGCCGCCGTCTCCTCGCAGCAGCAGCCGCTCAGCCAAGGCGCTGAGCAGAGCCCCCCGCGGCGGCGGCTCCTCCGGCGACGAGCAGGGGCTCCCCTCGGCCCCCCGGCAGCCCCCCGGCCCCCGCAGCGCGCAGGGGGGCCAGCTTGGAGCCACGCAGGCCTCGGGGGAGCCGGGGGAGCCCGGGGAGGGCCCCAGCAGCGCGTCCGTCTCCTCCAACTTGCGAAGGACCTCCAGGATCTGGGCTTTCTTCTTGAAAAATGGCGAGAGGGCGTCCAAGGTGGGGGCAGGGGGGCCGAGCCCAGGGCTGCTCGAGGGCACCGGGGGCGTCACCTGTGGGAATGGGCACTGTCACCAAGCCCGGAGGGAGAACCGCGACACCGGGAGAGGGAGAACTGAGCCCCAAGGGTGGGAGAGGCGACACCCTAGGGGCAGCCTGGGGGGAGAAGGATGGGGAGAGGGACACAGAGGGGCTTGGGTTGGGGGGGGGTGCAAAGGGCTGGGGATGTTGGGGACAAAGGGGTTTGGGGACAAGGAGGTGGCAGGCAGACGGGCTTGGAGAGGGGGGTGCCCTGGGAAGAAGGACACCACGGGGACAGGGACGAGGCCACCGTGGGTGTGGAACGTGCAATGCGTTTAGCACAAGGATTGGGATGTGCCAGCCCCAAGAGGGGGACACTGCAGGGACAGGGACATCATGAGCGGATGCTGTGGGCACGAGGACTGGGGACGCCCCAGCCTGGAGAAGGGGACACTGCAGGGACGGGGACACCGTGGGCTTGGAGAGGGCGATGGCTCAAGGACGGGGATGCCATGAACCCGGAGAGGGGGACAACGCAGTGATGGGGACAGGGACACCGTGGGCAGGTGGCAAGGGAGACGTCACAGGCACAATGACAAGGACGCTACAGCCTGGACAGGGGGACAACACAGGGACAGGGACACCACGGGCAGGTGTAAAGGGCGATGCCGCGGGCACAGGGACGGGGAGGGTGGCCACATGGGTGGCCTCGGACAGCAGGGTCCCACTGCCCTGGGGACAGAGCAGGACTGGGAAGAGGGGGTGACCCGTGTTTGGGACGTGGGACGGTGCGGGCAGAGCTGGGGGTGACACGGGGACCTACCTCTGTGGTGGGGGCGCAGCGGCTGGCGGGCGGCGGAGGGGGCGGCTGTTCGGCAGAGGCCGGCACAGGGCTCACTGGGGCATCCAGAGGCAGCAGGAGCTGGAGAGAAGACAGAGACTCGGGGGTAAGTTTTGGGGCTGAGGAACGGGAGGTTCTGCCTTGTGACCGCCCCCCCCCCCGAGAGCCTTGTAACCAACTGTGTCCCCTGTCCCGGCCTGACCTGGGGCAGGGAGCCGGCCGAGAGCTGCAGCTTCTGCTGGAAGAGGTCGCTCAGTGCCTGGTTCTGGCGCTCCAGGTCGAATACGCGTTTCTTCAGCTTGATGCACTCCTCGCGCAGGTCCTGGGGAGGATGGGAGTGGGGGAGGTCAGCCGGGACCCCATCTCGGTCCCCACCAGTTACCTCCAGCACCCCAGTATCTCCGCCAGCATCCCCAGTATCTCTGCCAGCACTCCCAGTATCTCCCTAGCACCCCCAGTTCTCCTCCAGCACCCCCAGTATCCCCCCAGCACTCCCAGTACCCGCCCCAGTACCCACCTTCTGGTTGAGCAGTGCCTGCACCACATGGTTGGCAACCTGGGGAGCAGAGGGAGGGGTCTGAGTTGGGGGTCTGAGAGCCCCCCCCAGCCCCCACACAGCAGCACACGTGTGTCCCCCCCATCTCATACCTCGTCCAGGCAGCGCTCGTACGTCTCCCGCTGGTTCTCGTTGGCCTGGGCCAAAGCTGAGTTCTCCGCCTGGGGACAGCAGCCACGGCTCAGTGGACAGAAGGGGCCTGGACACCCCCTCTCTGGTCCCCCTAGGGGATCGGTCACCCCCCCCCCCTGCAGGGACGGGGCCGCCCCATGGCCAAGAAGGTGCTGCCCCTCACCCTGGCATCTGGGCTGCTGGCGCAGTGGCACCCGCTGCTCTGTGGCCACTGCTGCCCAAAGGCAATGGTCACATCTAGAGTGACACTAGCCACAAGTCGCCTGGTGGCACGAGTCACAGTTGCCTGGTGGCCACATCTGCCCAGTGGCACCGGCCACATCTGCCCAGTGGCTACATGATGGCAACGGCCACGGTGGCCTGGTGGCCGCAGCTGCCTGGTGGCACTAGCCACAGCTGCAGAGCGGTGGTGGCCACGTCTGCCCGGTGGCCACCAGTCCCGGCTCCTGGTGGCCCACGCGTACCTCCAGCTCGCGCAGCCGCTGCAGCAGCTCCTGGCTGGTGCCCGTCTCACCGGGGTTCCCATCTCCAGGCGCCTCGGCCGCGCTCTCCGACATCGCTGGCTGCAGGGGGGACACACGTCTGGCCAGGGTCCCCGCTAGTCCCGGGCCACTGGCCCCCCAGCCCGACACGCCCTGGGCAACCCGGACCAGTCTGCCTCACTCAAGGCGTCCCCAGCTCCGTCCCGTCCTGGTGGCACCTGTGGGGCAGAATGGGTGAGCAGCGACGGAGCTGGGACTGGCACTGGGATCAGTACTGGGATGCTCAGCACCCCCAGGACTGGCACTGGGATCAGCACTGGGACGCTCAGCACCCCCAGAACTGGCACTAGGATCAGCACTGGGATGCCCAGCACTCCCAGAACTGGCACTGGGATGATTACTGGGACGCTCAGTATCTCCAGGGCCAGGACTGGGATCATTACTGGGATGCCCAGCACTCCCAGGACTGGCACTGGGATCAGTACTGGGATGCTCAGCACCCCCAGGACTGGCACTAGGATCATTACTGGGATGCTCAGCAACCCCAGGGCCAGGACTGGGATCAGCACTGGGACGCTCAGCACCCCCAGGTCTGGCACTGGGATCAGCACTGGGAAGCTCAGCACCCCCAGAACTGGCACTAGGATCATTACTGGGATGCTCAGCAACCCCAGGGCCAGGACTGGGATCAGCACTGGGATGCTCAGCACCCCCAGGACTGGCACTGGGATCAGCACTGGGATGCTCAGTACCCCCAGGACTGGCACTGGGATCAGCACTGGGATGCTCAGCCCCCCCAGGGCTGGCACTGGGATGGGCACCGGGATGCTCACCCCCCCTGCTCGGCCCCATCCCCGGAGCAGCGTTGGGGCCGCAGCCGGGTCCCTGGAGCCCGCGGGTGCAGAGGAGCCGCCGGTGGCCGTCGCCCCGGGGCTGCCCCCGGCCCCCCCCGCACTCACCGGCTGTCCCGGCTCGGCTCGGCCCCGGCCCCGGTCCCCGCGCTGGCTGCAGCCCGGCCCGGCTCGGCCGCTATTGTTGGGAGGCGGCGGCGGCGGCCACGGCTCCGCCTCCCCCTCCGCCACCGGGGAGGAGCCGGCAGGGACCCCCCCCGCCCCCGCAGCCCCGGCAGCCCCAGCAGCCCCCGCACGGGGACAACCGGGCACCGGGACAGGGGACACAGGGGCACGAGCATCCCGGGAGAGGCAGCACCGGGGGGCAACAGGCACCTCGGGAGAGGGAGAAGCCGCCTACCCCACACCCCGGGAGATGCCACCAAAAAGGAACCAGAGAGCTGAGAGAATCAGAGAATCATGGAATCGCCAGGTTGGAAGATCATCCACCGGATCACCCAGTCCAACCATGACCCCTCCAGCCTGGCTCGTGCAGCAACAGGCATAAGATCCTAGAGCCCTGGAATGGGCTGGGGTGGAAGGGACCTCACAGCCCACCCAGTGCCACCTCCCATGGGATCAGGGGCTCCCAGCCCCATCCAGCCTGGCCCCGAACCCCTCCAGGGATGGGACTTCTCTGGTTAGCCTGGGCCAGGGCCTCTTCATTCTCACAGCAAAACATTTTTCCCCAAGATCTCATCTCTATCTCCCCTCTTTCAGCTCAAAACCATCCCCCTTATCCTCTCCCTGCACTCCCTGAGCAAGAGCCCCTTTCTTGCTCTCCTGGAGCCCCTTTCAGTCCTGGAAGCTGCTCTAAGGTCTCCCTGGAGCCTTCTCTTCTCCAGGCCGAACCATCCCAACGCTCCCAGCCCCATCTTGGACGGGATTTGTTCCAGGATGGAGCTGTTGGACGTGTCCCCGTGTCCCCCCAAGCCCTGCGCTGGTTGTCCCCAACCCACTGGGCTCCTTGACCCCAGCCCCACACCCAGCACCATGCACACAGCCAGATGTGGCCCATGCTGTCCCTGTCCTCTCACAACCCACAGGCCCAGAGGGTCCCCGTGGTGGCCGTGGGTGCATGTCCCCGGGTCGAGAGGGTCCCTGTGGTGGCCGTGGGTGCATGTCCCCGGGCCCAGAGGGTCCCTATGGTGGCCGTGGGTGCGTGTCCCGGGGCCTAGAGGGTCCCTGTGGTGGCCATGGGTGTGTGTCCCCCTCCTGCTGCCCCCAGATCAGGAAGTGGCCCCCGTCCAGCAGCTCCGGCTGCGTCATGGGGGGAAATGAGGCTCCGTCTGGAGGGGAAGAGCAGCCCACGGCCCCCCCAGGTTCTACTGGCAGGGACAGATGGGGGGTCCTGACAGATGGATGGTGTGGCTGTCACCTCCTCCTGCAGCAGCAGTGCCAGCGTCCCCATGGGGAGGGGAACACAAAGGTGCATGTCCCCGGTGTCCCCAGGACACTCTGTGGCCCCCCCAGTGCATCCCAGCTGTCCCCAGTGTCCCCAGTGCATCCCAGCTGTCCCCACCATCTCCTGGTCCATCCAGGCTCCAACTTGACCCTGGCATTTCCCAGCATCCCCAGTGCCTGTCATCCGTCCATCCTCGCTGTCCCTCCAAGACATCCAGGCTCCCGCCTGTCCCTGGTGTGTTCCAGTGTCCCCAGTGCATCCTATGTGTCCCCAGTTCCATCTCCGCCATCCCCCAGTCCATCCAGGCTCTTGTCTGTCCCCAGTGTCCCCAGTGCATCCCACCTCTGCCATCCCATCTAGCTGTCCCCTCCCCACTCCATCCAGACTCTTGCCTGTCCCTGGTATGTCCCCAGTGTCCCCAGTCCGTCCCTGCCATCCTCCAGTCCATGCAGGCTCTCGTCTGTCCCCAGTGTCCCCAGTGCATCCCCTAACTGTCCCCACTGTCCCCTGCTCCATCCAGGCTTCTGCCTGTCCCTGGTGTGTCCCCAGGAGAGGGGGACACTCCCTGGGGCACCTGGAGCCTGTGTCCCTGTCTCCAACCCCCTCGGTCACCCTGGGCCAAGGGACAGGAGCCACTGGCACCCACCAAGTGCCCAAACCACGCGGCTGTGGACAATGTGGCCTCGGGATGCCCCACACCTAAGTCCCCTGCTCCTTGAGCCCAGGGATGCGAGGTGACACCCTGAGTGTCCCCAGTCCTGCAGAGGCAGCCTGGATGCACTGGGGACAGCGGGGGACACCCTGGGGACAGCCGGGGACACCCTGGGGACAGCCGGGATGCAGCAGAGACACGCGGGATGTGCTGGAGAAACAGCCTTGGGGGAGCAGGGACAGCTCGGGGACAGCAGGGATGTGGTGGGGACAGCAGGGACATAATGGGGACGTGCAGGCTGCACTGGGGACAGACAGACAGTGCTGGGGACACTGGGGACACGCTGGGGAGACCTGGGGAGCAGTGAGGACACCGGGGACAGCCAGGATGCAGTGGGCACATCAGGGATGTAATGGGGACATGCAGGCTGCAGTGGGGACACTGGGGACACCCAGGATGCACTGGGGATACTGGGGACACTGGGGACTCCCAGGATGCACTGGGGATACTGGGGACACTGGGGACAGCCAGGCTGCAGTGGGGACACTGGGGACACCCAGGATGCACTGGGGATACTGGGGACACTGGGGACAGCCAGGCTGCAGTGGGGACACTGGGGACAGCCAGGATGCACTGGGGATACTGGGGACACTGGGGACAGCCAGGCTGCAGTGGGGACACTGGAGACATGCAGGCTGCAGTCGGGACACTGGGCCAGGCGGGATGCACTGGGGACACTGGGGACACAGTAGGGACAGGCAGGATGCACTGGCGACCCCGGGGACAGCCAGACTGCAGTGGGGACACTGGGGACCACCGGGGATGCACTGTGGCTACTGGGCCCCCCACTCCCGATGCCCGCGGGGAGCTGCCCCCCTCCCCCCATCCCGGACTCACCGGAGCTGCAGCGGCGGCGGCGGAGGGCCCGGTGATGACGTCACGGCCGCCCCGGCTCCGCCTCCCCCCCCCCCCATCCCTGCCAATGGGAACCGGGAGGGGCGGGGAAGCCCCGGGGCCGCCGCATCCCCCGCTTAGAGCAGCTGACAAGCCCCTGCAGGGCACCCCAAACGCCTCAGAGCACCCCCAAACCCCCAACTCTACTCAGGGGACCTCAAAACCCCCGCGAGCAGCCCCACACCCCCCTCGGTACCTCCAAACCCCGCAGGGCAGCCCCTCCACTCCCCAAATCCACTCAGGGAACCCCTGCACCCCCTAGAGCATTCCCACACCCCTCTGAGCACCCCAAAACCTCTCAGAGCATCCTCAAATCCCTCCCCCATGCACCCCCAAACCCCTCCAGGCACTCCAGCACAGCCCTGACCCCCCTCCCAGGGATCTCTGTACCACCAAAAGCACCCCCAAACCCCCAGGACACCCCACAGCCCCCCCAAAGGGGCTCCCCTGGACAACTCTGTACCCCCTACGTACTCCCGAATGCCTCAAGACACCCCAAATTTCCCCCCAGATATCCCATAGCCTCCCCCAAGCATCCTCACATCCCCCAAGCCCCCTGCCCCGGCCCAACAATCCTAAGCCCCCTAGGGCACCCCCAGCTTTTAATTCCTCCTCAGCAGGACACATGAACACTCCATCAACTTTATTGTGGGAGATAGAAAGGGGGAATCTCTCCAAGACAAAAACACTGGGGGGCCCCCCAAGTCCCACAGCAGCACCAGCTGCTCCCCATGGCGAAGGCGGAAGCCACCACGGCTGCTCCGTACAACTGGGGGTCCAGGGTCTTCAGTCCTGGGGTTCCAAGCCTGCTGCTCGCAGAGGAGCTGGAGCCGGTGCCAGGTGAGGACACAGAGCTGCTCCCACGGGCGTCACGAGGATTCACGGGGAGCGTGGGGCCCACAGCGCCAGCCTCAGCTCCTGGTCACCGAACGTGTCCCACCAGGAGCCACAGCCCAAGGTGACCTTGGCTCACGGACACCAGGTCCCTGTTGGCAAGGACATGGGCACCATTCCCAGATGTGTCCTACCATGAACATTCACCGGCAGCAACCGCTCTCAGCTCATGGGCTCCAGCTCCAGGCTCCCGTTGGCTGAGGTGGTTTCCTCCAGGTGCCGGTGGCTGCCAGGTGCCGGCTGTCCTGCTGCCACCAGCGTGGGATCCTGGAGGGGACAGAAAGGGGACGGTGAGCTGGCTGCAGTGCCATGTGCCCCAATGGAGCAGACAGCACATGCCACTCGGTGTGGCTCCCCCACGAAGCAGCCGTTCCACAAGGACGGGAGCACCGAGAGCGGGAGGCGTTTCCTCTTGGCTCCTACTTGAAACCAACGGCTACGGAAAACCGGTGGTCTTCAGCCAGGGCCTGGGGGGCTCCGGGACTGGGATCTCCCCATCCTAACCCTAGGTTCCTGCAAGGATTCCTTTGGAGGCGGCACTGGGAATGCAGGATGAGGGGGTGAGAAGATCCCAAAGACACAACTCCATGGCACCGGTGACCCCGCACTCTGAAGGGAGCAAGTAGTGAGGCTCTGAAGGCAGGAAAGTCAGAATGACTCTGCCCGGAAGGCGACAGCTTCTCTTCACCTCCCCAGATGGAGCCAGCAGGGATTCCAAGCCTGCGAGACATCCCCAGCGCTTTCCAGACACCCATCCCACACGCAGCATGAGGGTGGCACTGAGCCACCCACGGAGAAGAGGCGGCCAGCAGGAACAGGCTCTGGCTTCCACCTCCTCACCACTCTTAATGCCTTCTAGACATGGGTTGAGCTCCACAGCATGGGAGAGGAACCCCCAGGACCCAGATGTGGGGCAAATGGGGATGAATCAATCATAGAAACATCAGGTTGGAAGAGACCCACCAGATCATTGAGTCCAACCATTCTTATCAAACACTAACCTATGTCCACCCGTCCCCTAAACACCTCCAGGGAAGGTGAATCAACCACCTCCCTGGGCAGCCTATTCCAATGCCCAATGACCCTCTGTGTGAAAAACTTCCTCCTAATCTCCAGCCTAAACCTCGCCTGGCAGAGCTTGAGGCCATTCCCTCTTGTCCTGTCCCCTGGGAGAAGAGCCCAGCTCCCTCCTCTCCACAACCTCCTTGCAGGGAGTTGGAGAGAGCAATGAGGTCTCCTCTCAGACTCCTCTCCTCCAGGATTAACACCCCCAGCTCTCTGAGCCATTCCTCAGAAGGCCTGTTCTCCAGCCCCTTCACCAGCTTTGTTGAACTTCTCTGGACTTGCTCCAGAGTCTCAACATCCTTCTTGTGGTGAAGGACCCAGAACTGTACACAGGATTCGAGGAGCAGTCTCACCAGTGCCGAGTACAGAGGGAGAATAACCTCCCTGGACCTGCTGGTCACACTGTTTCTGATACAAGCCAGGATGCTACTGGCCTTCTTGGCCACCTGAGCACACTGCTGGCTCATGGTCAGTCGACCAACACCCCCAGATCCTTCTCTTCCAGGCAGCTTTCTAGACAGACTTCTCCCAGTCTGGAGCTGCTCAGGGTTGTTGTGTCCCAAGTGCAGGACTCAGCATTTGGCCGTGTTAAACCTCATCCCATTGGTCTCAGCCTATGGATCCAGCCTGTTCAGATCCCTTTGGAGCCTCCCAAACCTCTAGCAGATCCACACTTCCACCCAGCTTAGTGTTGTCTGCAAATTTGCTAAGGGAGCACTCAATGCCTTCATCCAGATGATGTAGTTCCAACCCTGCTCCCATGGGCAGGGGGACCTCCCACTGGATCAGGCTGCCTAAGGCCCATCCAGTCTGGTCTTGAACCCCTCCAGGGATGGGGCAGCTCCAATTTCCCTGGCTGAAGGCTCATGTCCCAGTGCTGCAGGGACCATGCGGTGCTGGGAGCTGCTGGCGCTGTCCCAGCTGTACCTGTGCAGGTAGCTCAGCCACCGGCTCCGCAGCCAGGGAGCTCCCTCCGTCTGCCGGTGACACCTGCGATGGGAGGGACGGATGGGAAGGTTCCTCTAGGGCCAGGATGTCTATGGGGGCCTCAGCAACGTCTCGGAGGGATGGATCGAGGGCCACAGAGGGGTCAAAGAGCAGCGGGGACGGAGGGCACTGCATCCCATCGCCCACCACGTCCAGGTCCTAGGAGAGAAAACACCAGGAGAGGCTCAGGCAGAGGATGGGGTGGTGAGAATGCTCGTGGCCCTTCTCGAACCCTCAGCAGTGGGGCAGGAGTGGGGAGCAGGCTGCTCCTCAGTTTTACAGGCATGGGAGGAGAAAGGCAGAGCATTGGGCACTGTGCACTGCAATCCCCAAGCCTCAGCAGCCAGGAACACGCCAGGAACCTCCTCCAGGAACATCAGGATCGAGGTCGGCAGCTGCGCTCCCACCGAAGTCAAGGTGGAGGGTGCAAGGTCTGGAGCCCAGTGGGATGCACTGCACTGGATGCAAAAGGATCCATCCCATCCTGCCTCCCTCGGGCAGCCAGAGCTTCCAGCCCTCTCCAAGCGTTTCACAGAATGCCCTTTGCTTGCCTGAACACTTCTGGCTTCCTCTTCCATCACCCTGGCTCACTGCTGTGGGCATGGCAAGAGGTTGGGATTCCTGCGAGGCTGGAATTCCAGGAGTCCTGTGAGGCTGTCGTTAGAAGATGGGATTTGTTTTGACTCTGGAGAGCGTTTGATATCCTGGTGAGGTGTCTGCGACTCACGAGGGGCACACAGTGAGCCCAGGGTGATTCCAGATACAACACAATGCCCTGTGCAGCCATAACGCACTCAGAGCTACACAAGCCTCTGAGCTGAAGACATAGAGCTTACACAGGGAGCCTGCAGTCACATCCAGGCATAGGGATACGAGGCAGGAGCAAAGTCCCTAGGGTATGGATTGGGGTATGGGAGAGCAATGAGGCACCAGCATCCCAGACTGGGAGATGAGGCAGGAACGAGGCACCCCAGGTCTTGCCTGGAGCCCCCAGACTCCTGTGCAGGGCTGAGGACCCTTGGAAAGTCAAGCTGAGGGCAGGGAATAGCTCTGGGTTTCATTTCTGACCTGAAAACCCTCCTCTCCCACCAAGGGTGGTTCCAGAGCATGGGAAGGAGGGCCAGGATCTGCTGCGACGCCCACTGAAGGGAGGAGCGTTCCCCCTACTCCCCCTACCTGGGCCCAGCTTGACCCCACAGCCTCTCCCACATTAATCACTGCTAGGAATCCCTCCTCCAGCAGCAAACTCAAAGGTGGTAGCAGGATTTGCATCCTCACAGTGGTGCTCAAGAATCTCAGGAGCATCCAAACACTGAAGGCAGCAGCCCCTGGTCCAGAGAGCAGCTCCAAACGGTCACCAAACCAATCCCAGAGGATTTCAAGCATGCAGGCTTAACATAAGTGCTGACATCATAATAATCTGGGGATTAAAATCCCCATGGATTCCTCATGGGAAAGAAGGGGGAGGAAATCCTCTTTTTAAAAAGCCCCTAAATAGGGATGTAAATAAGCACACGGCCCTTCAGAAGAAGCGGTCGCCAACCCTGCAGAAACAAACTCCTCCCAAACCTTTCACATTCCTGAATATTCCTCAAGAGACTCTGCTCTCTGAGCCAGAGAGTATAAAAACAATTCCAGGCTGTCTGTGCTGCAAGGCAGGGGCTGTACACGATGCCTGTGAGCTTTCCTACCACAGAATCACTGGACCATGGGATGCTTTGGGTTGAGAGGGACCTCAAAGCCCACCCAGTCCCACCCTCTGCCACACGCAGGGACACCTCTCGCTGGATTAGGGGTTTCAAGTCCCATCCAGGCCTTGAACCCCTCCAGGGATGGGGCAGCCACCCCTGCTCTGGGCAACCTGCACAAAATCCTCATCATGAAGAATTTCTCCCCAAAATCTCATCTCTATCTCCCTTCTTTCAGCTCCAAACTGCTCCTCCTCACCCTCTCCCTGCACTCCCTGATTAAGAACCCTCCCCAGGCTTCCTGCAGCCCAACTCCATGTGTTTCCCAGGTATCTCCGCATGGCTTCAATGGAATGAGCCACATCCAGGGGACGTTCTCCTGCAGGGCAGCTGGTGTGCTCGCCACGGCCTGCAGCGCACGCCGCTCCGACTTACGTCGCTGAACTCCAGGGGCAAGCTCTCCGTGGGCTGGAGCTCAGCAGCGCTCAGATAGAGGTCGGTGGGAGCAGCTTCCAGCTCCTCGGGGACAGCAAGGACCTGCTCGGGTACGTACATCTGCGGGGGCAGGCGGAGGTGCAGCGGGCAGCAGGGATCCTCAGACAGGCTGACGGGAACAGCCTTGTTGCAGGGCACCTCCTCGGAGCCTTGGCAGGGCTTGAACAGCATCTGGTTCGTGTCCTGACAGATGTCTGGGAACACAAGGTCAAGGAAAACGGGCACAGCAGCCGAGCTACAGACACATCCAGAGGCAGAAATGTTACCCATCCGCCCAAGAACGTAAAAACCCCTGGTTTTTCCTCAAGGCCCAGACTCCAGTGTCACATCCCGACTGCCTGGAAATCTGGGCCACATTACTTGCACGCTGCAAAATGGGGACAACAGGCACAGACTCGGAGATCCCTGTAAAGCACCTGCTGATCCTTGGGTGGAAGGGATTCCGAACTCAGGCTTGCGCCTGTTTGGAAAGTATCCGTCCAAGACTCAACGTGGAGCACACGGCAGAGACGCAGACACACTGCTTTCCCCACAGCCAGTTCTGTTCCGGTATTTCTGTCTTCACAGTGCATTTCCCTTCCCAATGGAAAACCTGTACCTGCCCGAGGTGTAAATGGGATTTCCTGCCTTGAATCACAAACAAAAACTCCACTCTGATCACACTGAGCTCACAGAGAGAAGCAACAGACACCAATCCATCCTCTCCCAGAATCACAGAAGAGAATCACAGAACAACCAGGTTGGAAGGGACCCATTGGATCTTCTAGTCCAACCATTCCTATCTAACACTAAACCAAGTCCCTCAATACCTCACCCACCCGTCCCTTAAACACCTCCAGGGAAGGTGACTCAACCACCTCCCTGGGTAGTCTATTCCAATGCCCAATGACCCTCTGCATGAAAAACCTCCTCCTAATCTCCAGTCTAAATCTCCCCTGGTGGAGCTTGAGGCCATTCCCTCTCATCCTGTCCCCTGTCACTTGGGAGAAGAGCCCAGCTCCCTCCTCTCCACAACCACCTTTCAGGTACTTGTAGAGAGTAATGAGGTCTCCTCTCAGCCTCCTCTTCTCCAGGATAAACAACCCCAGCTCTCTCAGCCGCTCCTCATAGGGTCTGTTCTCCAGCCCCTTCACCAGCCTCGTTGCTCTTCTCTGGACTCTCTCCAGAGCCTCAACATCCTTCTTGTGCTGAGGGGCCCAGAACTGGACACAATATTCAAGGAGCGGCCTCACCAGTGCTGAGTACAGAGGGAGAATCACCTCCCTGGCCCTGCTGGTCACACCGTTTCTGATCCAAGCCAGGATGCCATTGGCCTTCTTGGCCCCCTGGGCACACTGCTGGTTCATGTTCAGTCGGCTGCCAACCAACCCCCACCAGGTCCCTCTCCTCCTGGCAGTTTTCCAGCCAGGCTTCTCCCAGTCTGTAGCTCTGCATAGGGTTGTTGCGCCCCAAGTGCAGGACCCGGCACTTGGCCGTGTTAAACCTCATGCCGTTGGACACTGCCCAGCGCTCCAGCCTGTTTAGGTCCCTTTGCAGAGCCTCCTGACCCTCCAGCAGATCCACACTTGCACACAGCTCAGTGTCATCTGCAAACTTGCTAAGGGTACCCTCAATGCCCTCATCCAGGTCATTGATGAAGACATTGAACAGGACTGGACCTAGCACTGAGCCCTGGGGTACCCCACTTGTCACTGGCCTCCAGCTGGACTTAAGCCCCAGGGAACAGCAGCAGCCTGGACCCAACCCCAAGTCTGCAGGAGTGATTCCACAAACACTTTGCTGACAACCTGGGGCTGAGGTCAAAGTGGATTCCAGGTGCAGACCGAGGCTTTTGGGTCAGATACCTGAACACCAAACCCACCCACCCACCCCCCTGGCTGCTGCTGAGCTTGTGGGGTATCTGTACCGTTTCCTCTTCACACAGGGCAGCCAAGGAAAAAAAACCAAACCTATACAAACTGGCAAAAGGCACCGAGTTTAACCCAGTTTCTGAAGCCATCTAAGTGTCAGATCTACCCTTTCCTCCTCTCCTCCCTGCTCCGAGGCAGCTGTGAAGGTGCTGACACTCCTTGAAAGGAGGCTGGAGCGAAGGGGATGTTGGCCTCTTCTCCCAAGGAACAAGGGGAGGGAAGAGAGGAACAGGTCTCAAGTTGTGCCAGGAGAGGTTTAGATTGGTTAGTGAGAAAAATGACTTTACTGGCAGTGGTGAAGCACTGGCAGAGACTGCTCAGGGCAGAGGGGTTCAAAAACTGTGTCGATGTGGGGCTTCAGGACATGGTTTAGTCAGCACAGGGCTGATGGTTGGACTGGGTGAGCTTCGAGGGCTTTTCCAAACTCAGTGATTCCATGAGAGGATTCCTGGAAGGCTGTGGGGAGCCTCACCCTGCAGAGCCTCGAGGGAAGCGCCTCAGGATGATACGAACAGGAGGGTGGGGAAGCCACATTTTTATCTCCCTGAAGGGCTTCAAGCACCGACTTTATCAGTAGCCAAAAAGCACCAACTGCCAAGCTGGCAGCATCACACACTCCACCTGGAGCTCAGCAGCCCAGCTGGATTCAGCCCCTTTAATGCCTCGTGGCAAACAATCCAGCTCCTAAAATACAAACAAAGCCCAAGAGCCTCCCGACAAGGCACAGAGCAGCGTGGGCTGCAGATGTTATTGGCAAAGTAAAACCTTGTTTGTGTCAGTGAAAGGCAGCTCAGGGCTGCGACAGAAGGTGATCAGACCTCACTTTTTCCATCCCCTCCTCGCCCTGCTCCTCTCCTAGTGAGCCAGCTGCTCCGAGTGGTTCTTCTGCCTTTATTTTGAAGTAGATGGTCGCTGGAGAGAAACAAAAGGCAGCTTCCTGCTCTCTAGGCTGCTCCCCGCACAGAGATTCTGCCAACTTCAATAACAAAACACAACCAAGAGCTCAAACAAAGAGCTCATCCTCCCAGGCTGCTCCTGACTCAGCCCAGCAACAGCAGCTTACGAGCTTTAACACCGTCCAAACCTGCTAACTCGGACAAGAGGAGCAGGAACATACATGTGGATCCATTTGGTCAGTGGAGGCCATGTTGGACCAGCGACTCCTGAGCAGGGGGGATCCACACCCACACGTGTGCAAAGCTTCTGAGGTGTAAAAGGAGATGGAGCTGGGCCACGGCAGCTAAACACATGGCAGGGAACTGCTCCTTCAATTCAGATCAAGGAACCCTGGAGCGGTTTGCGGTGGAAGGGACCTCAAAGCACCACCCTGTTCCATCCCTGCCATGAGCAGAGACACCTCCCACGGGATCTGGCTGCTCTGAGTCCCATCCAGCAGGGCCTGGAACTCCTCCAGGGATGGGGCAGCCACCCCTGCTGGGCCTCCCACCCTCACAACAAAACATTTCTTCCCAAGATCTCACTTCAATCTCAAGGCCAGTTTCTTGTCACTCCCAAACGAATTGGCCATTCCACGGGGACGGGAGCGCCAACAGACCGGGAGACGTTTCCTTTGGGCTCCTGTTTGAAACCAACGGCTACGGCAAACCGACGGCCTTGATTCAGGGCCAGAAAGGAGGATCTGACATGCTTCAAAGGGTCCAGAGCACAGCCCAAACGGGTGGAAGGATACGCATGAGGCAGTGCCGGGTCATCGGGAGGGACTGGTTGGAGCAGCGGACGTCGTCAACAAAGGCCAAACACCTCTGGCTGGAGCGAGTCGTGTGCGCCTGCAAGACAGAAGAGCTCAGATCCTCACTCTGCTGCCAGCTCCATGCCCGAAAAACACCCTCGGCTGGACGACACTCGCATCCTGCTCAACAAACACGCCAAACCCACCCCTGCTGCACTCCAGCAGAGCCTCACTCCTCAGCAGGTCCTTCCTCGTCAAGCTTTCATTACAGAGAGATGAGATAATTAAGCCCAGCTCCACTTCAAGGTGACGACCATCTCCTCAGGAACACAGCTCAAAGAACGAGCTCTCTCAGGCTTATCAGAAGTTGGTTAAGAGAACACTTCAAATTCAAAAGAAATGGCTGCACACAGCTCCAAATCCAGTGTCATGGGTGGTACAAGGAGCCTTGGAGGCCCCACAGGGTCAGGAGGAATTGGTTTCTCACCACTATGAGTTTTTTAACATGTGTTTTCCACTGGCAAAAGCCTGGTCGCCTCGCGCTGAGCCTTCCCCTTCGACAGGGAAAACTCTCCAACCCAAAATGCAGTTTTGCCCATCAAGAACAACTCCAGGAACCCCAAGGTGTGGGTGCTGAGGGTGCTGGTCTGGATCATGGAATCCTGGGATGGTTTAGGTTGGAAGGGACCTCACAGCCCAGTCAGTTCCACTCCCATGGGTGAGGACACTTCCCACGGGATCAGGGGCTCCCAGCCCCATCCAACCTGGCCTTGAACCCCTCCAGGGACAGGCACCCCTGCTCCAAAATCTCATCTCAATCTCCCCTCGTTCAGCTCAAAACCATCCCCCTCATCCTCTCCCTCTACTCCCTGAGCAAGAGCCCCTTTCTTGCTCTCCTGGAGCCCCTTTCCACACTGGAAACTGCTCCATGGTCTCCCTGGAGACTTTTCTTCTCCAGGCTGAACACCCCCAACTCTCTCAGCCTGTCCCACAGGGCTGTGGGACTCTCCCTGCTGAGGGACAATTCAGCAGGGCCAGAGCAGACCTGGATTGCTCCCAGGAAGAGCGGAGAGACTCCTCTTCCCAGCAAGGTGGTGATGCCAACCCAAGGCCTTGGCCGCACCTGCTGGGCAGCACCGTCCGTTGCCAGCATCCGGCGCTCCTGCAGCTGCCGGTGCAGCAGGGCCTCCACGCCATAGCGCTGCCGGTACCGGCGCAGACACTTGAGGCGCTTCAGGTTCTCCCGTTCCTTGGCCATCAGTCCCTCTGGGCCCGTCAGGAGGCTGCTGCCTGCAGGGAGCAAGAGAGAGGGCTCAGAAAACACCACCCCGATGGCCACCGGACCATCCAAAACCCACAGCTGAGAGCTCCAAGGGCTCAAACAGCATCTACATCACCACAAGGGCCACAGGCGTGAACAGGAACATCTCTCGCTTGCAAGAGAAGCTGACAAAGCAGATTCCATCCCAACTTTTCTCCCAACTTCCCCGTCTGCATCAGCTGCACTTGGGCTGACAGAGCGGTTTTAAAACCATCTGGCCTCGCAAAGTCTATCCTGATTCCCGCAGGCAAAACTAAAGTTGCCAAACTCCATCTCGCTCCTGCACGAGTTCTGGTAGCTTCCCGAACGCGCCCCCGGTTGTAATTAAAGGGCAGCACTTGGGATGTCCTTTTTTATCACCTGTTTCCTAAAAAGAGCTCTACAAAATTGTTATGTACCCAACTCGCAGTTATTTTTACCGGAGATGGGGCAGTCCGAGGCCATTGTCCAGGATGAACTATTCTAAGACTGCACTCGGGACCGTGTTCTGCTTGCTGTGGTCCTCACCATCAGCTTACAGTGCGGTTCTGCCTCTGCTGAACCACAAACTCCACGCAGGCCGCACAGGCAGGATCCCAAGCAAAGCAGAAATGCTTTTGCGAGGGAAAAGCTGCCCTCGTGCTAAGCAGGAATACACAGTCACACTGCAAGAAACCTCAGCCAACGCGGACGGACCGAAGAGATGAATAAATGTTGTTGTTCATAAAACCAAAAACAGGAAATCCCCTACAAAAAAAGAACTTTTGTCTCAGAATTCACTTTGTAGCCTCATTTCCTGATGACGCTGCTGACTTTGAAGACCAAAGAAACCCTGCGACTCTTTCTAAGCCAGACAATGCCAATCTCTGGGCAGGAGGCCAGACACAAAAATACCTTCTCAAAGCAAGTTCGACTCCTACAGCGATTT
Source organism: Coccyzus lansbergi (assembly GCA_033558105.1). Taxonomy (NCBI): domain Eukaryota; kingdom Metazoa; phylum Chordata; class Aves; order Cuculiformes; family Coccyzidae; genus Coccyzus; species Coccyzus lansbergi. The sequence continues at coordinate 5,320 of JAUMJK010002281.1, read as the reverse complement.
ACACCCTTACCAAGACTGCGTGGCTCTGAAATCTGCTTCTAAGAGGGAAAAAAAGCCCCTTTTTTTTAATGTGCATGTGTTTTAATGTGCATGTGTTACAGAGAAGTGCTGCACCCTTGCGGGGTGAGTCCAGCCTGGCCCCATACTCGCCTATGGCTTCGTGCTCGCCCTTGCGGCTGTGCAGGTACTGACGCTTCTTCTCCTTCAGTAAGTGCTGCAGGCGTTTGAACTGGTCAATGTAAAGAGACTGCAGGCGGATCAGCTTCTCTCGCATGATCAGAGCCACCTCCTCAGCCGTGTAGACGCCTGCGTGCCTGAAAAACACCCGCAGAAACTGGATGAGGTCTCCAAGGATCCCTCAGGGCTGCTCTGACTAAAGGGATGTTATCAGAAGTTATAGGGATGTTATCTGGACAGACCAATAGGGGATGAGCGGAAATACTGAATCAATTCATCTCAATCTCCCTTCTTGCTTCTTAAAACCGTTCCCCTCTCATCCTCTCCCTGCACTCTCTGACCAAGAGCCCCTCCCCAGTTTTCCTAGAGCCCCTTTCAGTCCTGGAAGCCGCTCTAAGGTCTCCTGTGAGCCTTTTCTTCCCCAGGCTGAACCACCCAACTCTCTCAGCCTGTCCTCACACGGGAGGTTCTCCAGCCCTTGGATCACTTCTGTGGCCACCACTGGATTTGCTCCAACAGATCCGTGTCTCTCCTGTGTTGAGGATTCCAGAACTGGACACAAGGCTCTGGGTGGGGTCTCACCAGAGGCACAATTCTCTCCCTCCCTGCTGCTCCTTCAGCTTTGGATGCAGCCCAGGAGATGGTTTGGCTTTCTGGGCTACAAGCACACGTTGCCAACTCACGCTGAGCTTCTCCCAGACTTGTAATCATTCACACCCAGACAAGGCACAAATTCTAACTGTAACACCATCAATAACATCATCTCTCTAACAGAAATGCCATCTCCCCGAGCACAAAACACTCTGCACACATCCAGTGGCATCCAACTTACTTCAAGGGATCCTCCTGGTCGCTATCAATGCTGTCGGCCTCGCTGTCCGGGTCCCCTCGCCACGTCTGGTCCACTGTGATAGGGTCCTGCTCGCCGTCACTCCAGCTGTCCTCATCTGGAAAGAGAAATCACCTGGAGTGACAAGGACACTGCCCTGTGCCCCAGAACTCACTGCTCCAGGGATCCCAGGAGCTCAGCTCCACAACCACGAGGAAGCAAAGCAGCTCTACCTCATGTCAAGAGAAACTTCTCCCCAGCACAGTGCGAGCAAGGGACATGGAACAAGACAAAGCCACCACCCTGGCCCACGGAGCTCCTGAGGGGGAAAGCTCCTGCCCTCCCAGGGACCACCAACTGCCCCCATGGAGCAACCCCACAAGACGGGGATGGACAGACAGCACCAGAGACGGACCCAGAGGAGAGGGAATCCAGCTGCACTCCCACTCTGCGAACACAAGGGAAGCAATTCACAAGGGTTTTGGTCTGGTGATGTGACATTCAGCAGCAGACAGGGTACGCCGGAGCTAGCAGAATGTGATCTGCTACCCACAAACCCCTGGAATCTCTTTCACACTGGATTGAAGTGATATTCTTGGCATTTCCACAGAAAACAGAGAAGTCCAGGTCCTCTTTCACTACTTTTCATGTTCAATTTCTTACCGAGGATACGACTGGCTTCGCTGCGGCTGCTCTCGGCAGTCTGGGAGCCCAGCTCTGTTTTAGCATACGAACTGAGCTGGCAAAGAAGAGTTTCACTCGCAGGTCCAGGGTTGGACTTCTTCATCTGAGCTTGGAGCGCCAGCGCATTCCGACGGGCGTGCTCGGCACAGAAGGATGTGCTGCAGGAAGAAATCACAACCTCGTTATGACTCTGAGCCCTCAGCCAGCAAAACAAACAAGCAACGCAGTGAGAAATGTTCCCTGGTAGCAGGAAAGCACGTCCCCTCCGCAAACACGACCACAGCCACCACTCCGAGCTGCCAGGAGCACAACCAGGTCACCAACTCCACACAAGAGGCAGCCAGAGGGTCTGTGCTGAGGATTAACCAGAAGGACTACGAGCAGTGAGCTGAATTTCCCAGGCTGAGCAGGGCTGCAGCACAGTGCGGGCACACTCACAGCTCGGCCCTGGATCACTGCAGCCACCTCCTGATGGCCCAGCAGTCCTGCAGGACTGAGATGAATCCACACAGAGTCCTGCAAGCAGAGCCTTTTCCTTGCTTAAAAAAAAAAATTCAGGAAAAGGTAGCTGCTTGGCTGAAGCACAGTGGGTGAATGGGACAGCCCAGAGCCCACCTGGAGCCCTGCGGTCAGTTCTGGAAGGACATGGATCTGTTGGAGCGAGTCCAGAGGAGTAAACAAAGATGATCCAAGGGCTGGAACACCTCCTGTACAGAGACAGGTCAGAGAGCTGCAGTCTTCAGCCTGGAGAACACTCCAGGGAGACCTTAGAGCAACTTCAAGTACAGAAAGGGGCTCTAGGAAAGCTGGGGAGGGACTCTGGATCAGGGAGTGCAGGGAGAGAATGAGGGGGAACGGTTTTGTGCTGGAAGTGGGGAGACGGAGATGAGATCTTAGAAAGAAATTATTCATTCTGAGGATTTCGCACAGGTAGCCCAGAGAAGCGGTGGCTGCCCCATCCCTGGAGACTGGATGAGTTGGGGGTTGGAACTGGATGGGCTTCGAGACCCCTTACGACCCAACTCATTCCAGGATTCTACGATTCTTCGATTCCGCACTGCGCAGAACCAGAGCACGAGGACACAGAGGCACTCACCCATCCTTCTTCTCCAGCCTGGGAGCAGCGTTCGGACATCGCTTTCCATTCTTCGTTGAGATGTAGCTGCACTGCTTGAACGGGGCACTGCGATCCTCGAGGATGTGCTTGATGCAGAACTCCTGCCCCTCCAGGCGTGGCTGCGAGCACTGGCGCTGGCTGAAGGCGCAGGACAGCGGCTCCTGCGGCCGGGGCACCGGCGTCAGGCGGCCTCGGCTGGACGGCAGGACATGGATCCGGATCCTGTTCATGCCAACACCTGCTCGAGACAAACAGAACAGGTACATGAAACAAAGCAAAAGGTTGATTAAAAGGAAAAGCAGCATCTGTGAATATCAGAGTACCAGAAAGACATTACCCACATCTCCCTGTGCTAACCCACGCCTGTCCCCGGCATCCCAGTGCCCGTTCCTGCTCCCGGTACCCATCCCATACATCCCGAATCCCGGTTCCTGCTCCCAGTGCCCATCTCATACATCCCGGTGCCCGTTCCTGCTCCCGGTACCCATCCCATACATCCCGAATCCCTGTTCCTGCTCCCAGTGCCCATCCCATACATCCCAGTTCCCTGTTCCTGCTCCCGGTACCCATCCCATACATCCCGAATCCCGGTTCCTGCTCCCAGTGCCCATCCTATACATCCTGAATCCCGGATCCTGCTCCCGGTACCCATCCCATACATCCCGGTTCCCTGCTCCTGCTCCCAGTTCCCATGCCATACATCCCGAATCCCTGTTCCTGCTCCCAGTGCCCATCCCATACATCCCGGTTCCCTGTTCCTGCTCCCAGTGCCCATCCCATACATCCCGAATCCCGGTTCCTGCTCCCAGTGCCCATCCCATACATCCCGGTTCCCTGTTCCTGCTCCCAGTACCCATCCCATACATCCCGGTTCCCTGTTCCTGCTCCCGGTACCCATCCCATACATCCCGGTTCCCTGTTCCTGCTCCCAGTGCCCATCCCATACATCCCGGTTCCCTGTTCCTGCTCCCAGTGCCCATCCCATACATCCCGAATCCCGGTTCCTGCTCCCAGTGCCCATCCCATACATCCTGAATCCCTGTTCCTGCTCCCAGTGCCCATCCCATACATCCCGGTTCCCTGTTCCTGCTCCCAGTGCCCATCCCATACATCCCGAATCCCGGTTCCTGCTCCCAGTGCCCATCCCATACATCCTGAATCCCTGTTCCTGCTCCTAGTGCCCATCCCATACATCCCGAATCCCGGTTCCTGCTCCCAGTGCCCATCCCATACATCCCGAATCCCTGTTCCTGCTCCCAGTGCCCATCCCATACATCCCGGTTCCCTGTTCCTGCTCCCGGTGCCCATCCCATACATCCCGGTTCCTGCTCCCAGTGCCCATCCCATACATCCCGAATCCCGGTTCCTGCTCCCAGTGCCCATCCCATACATCCCGGTTCCCTGTTCCTGCTCCCAGTGCCCATCCCATACATCCCGGTTCCCTGTTCCTGCTCCCGGTACCCATCCCATACATCCCGAATCCCGGTTCCTGCTCCCAGTGCCCATCCCATACATCCCAGTTCCCTGTTCCTGCTCCCGGTACCCATCTCATACATCCCAGTTCCCTGTTCCTGCTCCCAGTGCCCATCCCATACATCCCGGTTCCCTGTTCCTGCTCCCAGTGCCCATCCCATACATCCCAGTTCCCTGTTCCTGCTCCCAGTACCCATCCCATACATCCCGGTTCCCTGTTCCTGCTCCCGGTACCCATCTCATACATCCCGGTTCCCTGTTCCTGCTACCGGTACCCATCCCATACATCCAGGTTCCCTGTTCCTGCTCCCGGTACCCATCCCATACATCCCGAATCCCTGTTCCTGCTCCCAGTGCCCATCCCATACATCCCGGTTCCCTGTTCCTGCTCCCAGTGCCCATCCCATACATCCCGGTTCCTGCTCCCAGTGCCCATCCCATACATCCCGAATCCCGGTTCCTGCTCCCAGTGCCCATCCCATACATCCCAGTTCCCTGTTCCTGCTCCCGGTACCCATCTCATACATCCCAGTTCCCTGTTCCTGCTCCCAGTGCCCATCCCATACATCCCGGTTCCCTGTTCCTGCTCCCAGTGCCCATCCCATACATCCCGGTTCCCTGTTCCTGCTCCCGGTACCCATCCCATACATCCCGAATCCCCGTTGCTGCTCCCGGTGCCCATCCCATACATCCCGCTGCTCACCCATTCCCGTCCCCTGCATCTCCCTCGTGCTCCCTCTCCATCATGCGCACTCGCTTCCCCCCCCCCTTCCCCCCCTCCACGCTCCGACGCCGCCATTTTGTCCGCGGGCGGCGCGCGCGTGGGGCGCTCCCCAGCGGGGCCCGGGCGGCTCTGCCGGAGCGTAAAGCAGAGCGGGGCCCGCCCCGCCCCCGGGCGAGGAGCCCCGGGAGAAGGCGGAAAGGCCGCCGTGAAGCGCTCAAAGGGCTCCGCTCCGCGCGGGCGCCGCGACCGCCATCTTACCTCGCTGCACGGCCTCCCTGCTGCCGGCGCCGCGGGCCCGCCCCGCGTCCTCATTGGT
>JAUMJK010002280.1:0-15654 GCA_033558105.1 Coccyzus lansbergi | reverse complement strand
GACCACCCAACCCCCCTCGCCCGCCACCTCCTTCCCACCAATCAGAGCCGCGGCAGCGCGACGCCCACCCTCGCCCCGCCGGGCGCCGCGAAGGACTACGTGTCCCAGAAGGCCATGGACGAGCACGCAGCGGCGGTTGGCCGGGCTCCGCGCCGCGGGGCACGATAGGATTTGTAGTCAGGCAGCAGAGCGGAGGAGCTCTGCGCGAAAGCGAGGCTGGGCGGCGGCGGAGATCACAGAGACACTTGAGATCATTGAGGGCGCTCGTCCCTGTCCCCAGCTAAACCATCGCATCTTCTAAACGCCAGCGATGGGCACTCCTGCACCTTCCTGGGCAAACTCTGCCAGTGTCTGACAACCCATTCCGTGAAGAAAATTTTCCTGATAACTACACTGAACTGATCCTGAAAATAACGTCAAATAAACTCTCCAAGACTCGTTCTGGAGGTTTAAAAAGCAAACACCATTTAACCAGGCCTGGGCAACACGAAGGAGAGATCTGATTACATATTTCCCACTTAATGCATATGTATAAATTTTCCCAGAAGTCTTATGCATATTCTATTACTTTCCAAGTACTCATTTTAATGTTATTACGAACTTTACAACACTCATATCTCTTGCTCATTTGGAGCTGGCTCCAACTCTCTGACCTTGCATTTGAGACAGAAAATGGCTGCAAACAGAGGTCATTGCAGAAGACGCATCTGTTTAGCACGGATCACACTAATGCAAGGCCTTACCATCTCCAAAAGAATTAACAGCGTCTGGAGAACGCTATTTGGTAAAAACGACATGCTATGAAAAAAAAAAGTGCTATTAAAACATGAAATCAGAGGGATATTCTGTCTAACTTTCAAAAAACCACAGTTAATTGTGTGAGAATTAAGTGGTAGGTTTTGCTGCAGCTGGTTTGTATGTTTAATTATCTTATAACATAAATCTGTGTCAAGAGAGAGTTCAAGGCCAGGCTGGATGGGACTTTGAGCAGCCTGGTCAGTGGGAGGTGTCCCTGCCCATGGCAGGAAGGTGGAACTGGATGGGCTTTGAGGTCCTTTCCAACCAAAACTATTCTATGATTCTACGATTCTTTGAGTCTATGATTCTATGATTTGATTATTCTATGATTTGATGATTCTATGATTAGAAGAGCATCTAATTATTTAGAAGAGCATCTGATTCAGTGCTGAATTGTATAACAAAGACATTATATATATATATATAATTATTGTTTTTGTTTCAAAGACTTTGTGCTTTTCAATATTTTACCAATGAATAGTTTCTCACAACTATTTGGAAAAAAAACCACGTTATTAAAAAAAAACCTGTTACCAGAGGGATGTTCTGTTTAACTTTAAAAAAAAAAATTAGTTAGATGTGTGAGAATTAATTGAGAAGTTTTGCTGCAGCTGGTTTGTATGCTCAATTCTCTTGTCGTATAAATTTGTCTTGTATCAAGAGAAAATATGCAGACAATCTCCAGACATGGATAAATAACCTGAAAGAATAAACACCTTCTTAGAGTTGCAAGAATTTGTTGATACCACAGAAGCACCAGGTTGGAAAAAACCCACCGCATCGAGTCCAACCATATGCTTAGTTGTCCAGTAAGACGTAGTTGACTTAGGTCAAGAGATAACCTGAAAGAAGTCTCCAGATATGGTTGGATAATAATAATAATAATAATAATAATAATAATAATAATAATAATAATAATAATAATAAAATCTTTGAAAATTTATATGGTTCTTTGTCTAAAACTACTATGTACACCCACTGCTTTTGTAACATGTTATACCTTTTTTAGAATGGCATCCAATTCAGCACTGAATTGTAAAATAAAAATATCATTGCCTTTCCTTTGAAGACTTTGTCCTTTTAAATATTTTATCAGTGAATGTCTGTTTCTCACAGACGGATGAATACTCAACTCTACTTCAGCTTAAATCAAAATACTCCACTTTTTGTCTTAGAAAGCCTCCCCTGGCGCAGTTTGAGGCCATAAGCGCGGATTTTAGTGGGAGGTGCCCCTGCCCCTGTCAGGGGCTTTGGAACTGGATGATCTTTAAGGTCCCTCCCAACCCAAACTATTCCATGATTCTGCGATTCAAGTCCAGAGAAGAGCGACGAGACTGGTGAAGGGGCTGGAGAACAGATCCTATGAGGAGCGGCTGAGAGAGCTGGGGTTGTTTAGCCTGGAGAAGAGGAGGCTGAGAGGAGACCTCATTACTCTCTACAAGTACCTGAAAGGAGGTTGTAGAGAGGAGGGAGCTGGCCTCTTCTCCCTAGTGACAGGGGACAGGACAAGAGGGAATGGCCTCCAACTCCGCCAGGGGAGATTTAGGCTGGAGATTAGGAGGAGGTTTTTCACACAGAGGGTCATTGGGCATTGGAAGAGGCTGCCCAGGGGGGTGGTTGATTCACCTTCCCTGGAGGTGTTTAAGGCACGGGTGGATGAGGTCTTGAGGGACTTGGTTTAGTGTTAGATAGGAATGGTTGGACTAGAAGATCCGATGGGTCCCTTCCAACCTGGTTGTTCTGTGATTCTGTGATTCTGTGATTCTGTTCTGTGATCTTGGAACCCGCCAGCAGCGGCGGCTCCGCTGCGGGGGCGGCGGGGGGAGCGGAACGGGCCGAGGCGGCGTTGTTTCCGTCCGGAGCGGCTGCAGGCGACGCTCCCTAGGGCGGAAGCAGCCCTGGCTGCACCCCCCGCCCCGCCTGGAGCAGCGGGACCCGCCGTTCCCGGTGAGTTCCGTGTTTCTTCCCCGCCGGTGACAGGGGACAGGACAAGGGGTAATGGCCTCAAGCTGCGCCAGGGGAGGTTCAGGCTGGATATCAGGAAAAAAAATTCCACAGAAAGGGTCATCAGGCACTGGCACAGGCTGCCCAGGGAGGAGGTGGAGTCACCACCCTTGGAGGGGTTTAAAAGACAGGCAGGCGGGATGCTGGGGAACATGGTTCGGTGGCAGATAGGGATGGTTGGACTCGTTGATCGAAGGGACCTTTTCCAACCCGGGGATTCTATGATTCCCTGGGCCAGGGCCTCACCACCCTCACAGTGCGGAAATTCCTCCTTATGTCTAGTTGAAATATACCCCTCTCCAGTTTATACCCATTGCTCCATATCCTATCACTACAAACCTTTGTAAAAGAGCCCCCCCCAGCTTTCTTATAGCCCCTTTGAATACTGGAAGATGCTCTAAGGTCTCCTTGGATCCTTCTTTTCTCCAGGCTGAACAAGCCCAACTCTGTCAGCCTGTCCTCATATGGAAGGTGCTCCAGCCCTTGGAATATCCTTGTATCCCTCCTCTGGACCTGTTCCAACAGCTCCATCTCCTTCTTATGTTAAGGATTCCAGAACTGGACACAGGACTCCAGGCGAGGTCTCACAAGAGAGGAATAGAGGGGCAGAATTCACTACTCTCTGAATATGACCATCCAACAAGTTTCTTACCCACCGAACAGTCCACCCATCAAATCCCTCTCTCTTCAATTTAGAAGGTTGTTGTGGGGGACCACGTCAGAGGTTTTACACAAGTCCAGATAGATCACATCCATTAGTTTATTATCTATAATGTTACAATTCTCAGTCAAGAGTATAAGCTTAAATCTAGACCAATATTAATACCCTATAAGAGTTTGTGAGGGACTATATGAGCTGTCTGGAGTTCAGTGATAAAATCTTTTGATATATTTCCATAAGATTGCTTCAGGTAAAGTTCTTGCAGGTGCTCCGGTGCTTGGAGGGATTAGATCCACGATGTTATGTTGAGGTCGTCAGTGGGGGTCTCAGACCAGCTGAGAGGGTCTTTCCAACACACAAAACTCATGGTTTCCCAATACTCAGTTCTGTAACTATAAATGGTTATTGTAACAGTTTCTACAAATTTAGAACTCCAGTTCCTAGAGGTACCTGGAACAAAACACACTGCATGGATAAATCAGGAATGAGCAGGTAAACCTCTTGTCTTTAACCAAGCATCTACAAGTCATGTCTGGTACAAGTCTGAGCTGTGATTTAACTTTGGACACAAGACAAACCCCTTTGCTCTTCAGCTTCTGATTTTCTGAATTTTTCTCTTTTAGGGCCTTGATAAAGAATAAAGATGTTTTCTCTTGTACAACGATGCTGCTACAGCACACCTTTCAAAGTAAGTTTTTGAAGCTTCTGCTGTCTGTATTTCTTTAGGACAGTAAAAGGTACAACTGGAGCATGGAAAAAAAAGGTGACTTGCAAGTTAGAGTAGCCACATGTTTATCACTCAGCATGTCTGAGAGAATTCCTAGTTTCTGCAGCAGCTTTTAGCCAAATCTTAAGTATTTATTTTATTAAACTGAATTTTACTGTCTAAAGCTCTTTTTTCCCCACTCTTTTTGGTAGAGTGGTGAGGGGATAGTAGCTAGTTTTTGGGGTGGCCTTTTCCTACTCCTGGAATAAATTTGTATTCTACTCTGATCAGGAGTGATAATACATTAACTTAAAAATGCCTAAAAATGTGCGTGTGGGTGGCAGGACAGGTGGAAACACAAACCTTCTGTAGAGAGTAGGATTTGCTTATTCGCTGTGAGGAGCTTGCTTGCTCTTCAGCAGTTGGGTTGTGAAAGCTGCATCAGTTAGTTTTATTAGTTAAGTTAAAACCACCTGAACACAGAGAGGAAGGGCAGCTGTGATGTGACCTAACCTGGAAAACCACTCAGAACAATATTTCACTTCAGGTAACTGTAGGTCCCTAAGCCCTAAGGGTGTTCAGACAAGTTTATACTTGCAGCTCCACAAGTTCAGCGGTGCCAGACTACTACTGCATGGAAGGAATAAGACAACTTGCCTTCGTCTGCAGAGAGATGTGTCTCTTCTCTCAAGATCTCCAAGCTTCAACCCTGCATCACTATATGCAACCAAGCTCCAGGCTTTTCACACCTCTCTCCCCTTCTTCAAGAAGAAAACCCCCAGTGACTCTGAGATCAAGAAACCGGGGGTATTGGAACGAAGCATGGAATCACTAAAGGATTCTCCAAAGCCAGCCCTTTACTTAAGCCTCGCAGGGCTAATTCCATTTGTTTCTGTGCCACTGGCAATGGCCATCCAAGGGACCTACCACCCGGAGATGGCGCTTGCTCAGGTCACCTATGGTGCTGTAACAGTCTCTTTCCTAGGAGGAATGAGGTGGGGGTTTGCTCTCCCGGAAAAGAGCCCAGCCAAGCCAGACTGGCTGAACCTGGCTAACAGTACAGTTCCCCCTCTATTTGCTTGGCAAGCTTTACTTTGGAAAGATATCACTTCTGCTGCTCTAATGCTGGTAATTACCTTGGGGATAGCATTACATTATGACATTGCCCTTCTTCCCGATTATCCGAGGTGGTTTAAAGTACTGAGGGTAGCGGGAACAGTGGTGATGGTGTTATCACTATTAGCTACTGCAGCATTTAAGGCTGTTTCAGAGATGCAGCTAAGTGACAGCAGAAGTAAATGGTAGAACTCAAAATAATAAATCGAGGGGGAAAGGTGTTTATCTTGTCAATAAGGTATTTGTATTGAGTTCCAGGGAAATAAAGACATGCTCATGCTTAGAAGTCATATGATGGCAGCGATCAAGTTGCTTGTTCTCAGAGTAAACAACTTAGCAAGTTTAATAGGGAAGGATTGTAAATAATGGTGACTTCCAAGACAGGCATGAGTCTGTCCTTGTGAAATGTTACTCTTACAGGAGTTTAAAGTGGAAATTCAAATGACATAGGTATGAATTGCTCTGTGCTGAATTATTAAAGTATCTGATTTAAATAATGATTATGTTCTGTGTTGAGGAGAAGACTGTGTACTCATGAACAGTAACAATGGGAGAGCAGTTCTCCCAGATTAGTGTTCGAAGACGCAGCAGAAAATTATGTAGAAGTACATACATGTCCAATTCCTATATTGTGGAAATGCAAAAAAAAAAGATAAAACTTATTTCACTGGAGCAGATGCTGAGAATGCTGTGTGATAAGTGCTAGTTGGGCAGGGTTTGATTGCAGCTGCAAACCAAGGTCAGCACTTACCTAAAATACATCATCTAGCTGCTGCGATGGAGTGGGGAAAGCTAGAAGTGGAGGCTCTGTCTCCTTGACAAGGTACTGCAAGAGACGGAAGTTTAGCCGCCTACTCAGGCTTACTTAAATGAAAAAAGATACCTGGGCCATCTGTTCCTAGGTTTTGTTTGGACTGAGGGCTGCTGAGCCAAGGAAGCAGCACGCGACAGCCATAAAGGTGTCATGCTCCTGAATAAAAGTTCTCTTCAATGATAATGTGACATACGGACACGTGTATGAAAGGACTTGTTTGCTGGCATAAGAAGACCAGATAATGGGATTGAGAATACTTTGTCTCTCCTCCCTTCTCCAAACTCATTTGAGTACCCAGGGCAGGTACAAATGGACTTGGAGTCTGCAAACCCTTCATAAAGGGCCAGTTACTGAAAACACAGCAGGAGCAAATGCTCTTTGTACTTATGTCATCCCAACACACTGTTTAGGGGAAGAAGATACACCATAAGTCACAGAGCATTTCTTTCAAGCCCCAGCTGCTTGCATGCAGGCATGTTCTCCACAGGCTTTTTATCTTGAGTGTTTCTTACGTGAAGTATAAGATGCAAAAAGAAAGCTGAGGAGTGACATCCACACACATTCCTAGGACCAATTTAGATAATCCTCATAGTTCTCTTTAAGTGCTGGTCTTCATTATTGGTCTATACAGAATAAAGCTTCCACTGTCACTTAAAATTTGTTATTGGTTCATTCTGCAAAGAAGAGACGTTTAAGAAACCTGCCTGTCTGGGTCAGAGCCATGGGCTTAGCTGATACTGCTGAAGCAGCAACCACATACGTTCACCTCGAACTTCTGTAACCTGTTAACCTTTACACCTTAACAGCAAAATAGTTCTGAAACAGCAGTGCATTTCAGTGCTCCCTGAACAGAAAGGAAATAAAACAAGAATTTGTGAATGAAACAGTTCTTTTAGTTGTAATTAGACATACTGTTTTTTTAAGTTGGGTCCAGAGAAGAGCGCTGCCTTTGGCTTGATAGGGGGAAAGAAGAGCTGAGTAGCAGAGGCCATAACCAGCCCACTTCAAAGTTTCATTCAAACATTGTTGAATCCACAAAAACTAGAGAAAGTAACTTCATAAACAGCAGGTTCCCTCAAGCTCAACTAAACAGAAGCTTTTATGAGTAGGGATCGGAAGTGAACTCCTCATTCCCAAACTAATAAAATACAGCTAAGGTAATGTTTCTCAAATGGTTCAGGAGGGGTCCTGACATGTGAAGAAGAAAACCTAGGAAATACTACCTATCATTTAATCCCCGAGAGGGCAAGGCAGTCAGAATTGCAGGAAGTCCGAGTGATTTCACACTGAGAAGAGAAACACGTGAATGTTTTACTAGAGAAGTGTGCTACTTGCACCTTTTAAACAGTCAACATTTACAACCAAACTTTCCTGTTTTCTTACTGGGAAACAGGATTTCCAGTATGAAAAATTAAAAAAATGGCAGCAGCAGAACTCACTATGACAGAAAAGAGACATATTCAGGAGCACTCCACAGTCAGTTCCCATTTTATTATGAAAAACTGTTTAAAACAGGCTGAAAATTGGGGAAAAAAATAAAGAAGAGGACATTGTTTCACATACATGAGATATCTTTTCAAAGTAAAAGCACACACGAGATAAAAGAATGATTAGAGACACAAATGCTCCATCGTCTAACGTTTTAGCCTGGCAATCTCCCAGCCCTACATAAGACTGCAAGACCTAGATTCTTAAAGGTACCTGCAGCACTCACCTTGGAGGCTTTTATTTGTGTATTTATTTATTAATTTTACACAGAAGATACTGCCCTGCACAGTGTGAACGCTCCCCTTTGGCTACACAGTGCAGGCTTCCTGTTCTGTGACGTTCCGGTTGTGGTTTTAGGTTCTAGAATAGCACCATCTATCAAAGCCCAGGCAGCCTTATTTCAGCCTCCACCCGAGCTATGCAGAAAACACAATCACACTTCAAAAAGTGACTTCAGGTATGTTCATTCAAAGGATCAAGAAATAACTCCAAACTCTGAGTTTTATGCTTCTACTGAGGAAACCCAAGCTAAATGCAGACTCCTTAGGAGAATAATAGCATCACTTCAACGCTGAATGCGGCTCATTCTATCGCAAAACATTCTGTCCACTCATATTTGGAAGAGGTGGGACACAAGGCGAGGCAAGGATGTGTACCTTGCAGAACAGCAAGTATTCCATTGCCAAGTCTCAGCATGTGTAACACAGGGTAGAAACAAAAAAAAAATAGCAAAAGGCTTTCCCTATAATTTTATACTAAAAGCAGAACAGCCACTCTAATGAATTGCATTTCCATTTAAAATTCATCAGAATATAAAAAAATAGGATCTCTACTGTTATCATTGATACCACTGAGAAGAAAAGCCTGTGCTGAAGTGGAATTGCATCATAAGAACTGTGAGAATAACTTTCCAGAACAGTAAATTCTCAGTCACTTATCATCCATGTTAGTGAGGTGGCTGGAAAGTAAATATCCGATTCATATTTAATGCCCATCACATCCAGCAGCAGCAAAGAGGCTCAAATGCAACAAGGTCCTAAGCAGAGGTACCATGTCTTCCACATTTGTTATCTTCTTTTCCTTGCTTTCCACCAGAAAAGGACAGCTAACACTAACCAGGTGTCCCATCTGCTCTCATCTACAGCTAACTCCAAGCTGTCCATAACAGCCTCTTCCAGCTGGTAACACCAGCCAAAGATGCTGGCTTTGCAGCACTTTAGAGAGTTAACAACCTGACTAACATCTCTAATGTGCTGGAATGACTTCCTCAGATTTTCACAGGGCAAATTTGCCATTTATTTCAGGCAGCTTAATCCAGTCATGAGAGGCATTCCTACTCTTCACAGAGTACTTCCTGAGCTGGACATTGGATAAGAAAATTTACTTTGAAGGGCGTGAGTTTTAATATTTCCCTTTGCTCAGGAAAGGCCCTCTGATCTAATTCTTCAATGTCTCTACTGAAGAGCTTGTGTTAGAAAAGGCTTCTTGCAATAAAATCTGAGAAGACAGAATCACTCATTCCCTGAATGAATTTCTTCTCTGTGTTTTACAGCACAGCCACACCACCTTCGCAGCGGCTGGTGATCATGTTGGAAATTTCAGTCCAACTGTCTGTATGAGGGTTATAAACTTCAACAGAGTCAGTGGTTACTGGAGCAGCAAAATCATGACTGGGAGCTCGGCCTCCTGAGGCATAAAGAAATCCATTCACAGCCACGACACAAACACCAGCTCTCGGTATCTTCATTGATGCAACTTCAACCCACTTTTCCTAATGAGAAGGTAAAAAGAGTCAACAAGCAGTTTCAGGGGAAGCCTCAGTTCTGATAAAAGTAATTTCTAGACTGAAACATATACAAAGAACACTATGTATACACTTCAGAGGCTCAAACCCGGTACATGTACAGTATCAAAAGGATTATCAAGATTGAAATGACAACACTTTCAAGTGATCCATATCACGCTAGTCACTAAAGAACAGATCACATACTGTCTGTATGCAACAACCCTCACTTTCTTCAGTCACACAAGGTGTTATCTGTCTCCAAAATAAAGAATGGTACAGAGTATGAGGTGGGAAATACAGAAAACCAGATTGAATTCTAAATGCAAAGCAGAATGGCACATTGGATTGTGCTCTGCTTTTATCACCAGATACTGTTTTCAAGAGCATCCTATAAACATTAGCAATAATCAGGAATATTTTTTAATCTCATTCAAAAGTTTAAGTATTCACGAGGAGGTTTTTCTAGTAATGCTGAAACACCACATTTTGATGCAGAAGAAAGAATCTCAACTTTTGCAATGAAAGGCAACTTTTAGATTTTCAGGGTGTTTCTTCTCTCTAGTCAGATTATTGACCGTTCTGTTGCAGAGGGGGAATTTACCACCACATCTTAACCCTAACAAGAATTTACCTAGCCACATCATATTAGTATTCATTAGCTTTCAGTGTGACAAAAGCACACTTGCAATCTTTGTAAACGGTCAGACAGCAGGATTTACTCGGGATTATGAGCCAGTAGTGAAAACAAAGTGAAATTTCCAACTTTTTTCTTTCTGAAAAAAGGAAGCAATTTACCTCTATAGCATCTTACATGAAATCTGTGTTGACGAAAGGAAGGGACTTTACTGTACCTCTTCAAAGGAGTATCTTTCTACACTAGCAAGTGCATCCCGAGATTCACTGCAGCCTCCCACAGCATAGATGCAGTCGTTGAGAGCAGCCACTCCAAGATATGCTCTCCGGCTGCCCATTGGGGGGAGCTCAGACCAACGTTTAGATATTGGGTCGTAGGCTTCAACAGAACATAGCTCCAAACCTTCAGTGCTGATCCCACCAACAACATAAATCAGACCTGTAGAAACAAAGTTTCTCATCTCTTCCATTTCATAATACAAAAGTTTGAAAGAGAGAAAATGTTTGTCACAATACAAGTTTCAGCCTGAAATTAAGATGGCTTAAGAATGTCAGCTAAAAACCCTCCATTTGTTCAGTGGCAGCACACATAAAGCTTTCAAATGAGTAACTCGATGCTCATGCGCTAGAAGCTTTGATGAAAACCATAATTAATCAAGTGTCGGGGAAAGAATTCAGAAGGTTGTGACTACTGACCAGGCCTGGATCAAATACTTAATAAGCACGTTTATAGATCAAATCTTTAGACATGTCTGTCTTAAAATAACCTGTGACAACTCTTCAGATTGTCACAAAGAAATGCACACAACCCCAAATATGGAAGATAAATAAAAGCAATATCAGGATGGACAATCAACTGTTCAAAGACTAGCTGGAAGACCATACTGGCAGCCATGTACAAACTGTTTTCATGACATAAAAGGCAAAAGGCAGAGAATTTTGTAGTCTTTGAGTTCTGCAGAATTAAAAATATAGTCTTTGAGTTCTACAGAATTAAAAATATGATACTAGAAGAACAAACATGTGCAACTGATAGCACAGTACAAAACAAAGGTAAAAAATCACAACTGAAACACAGAGCTTCAAAATTCAACGGCTCTTGGAACTGATTAGGGATACAAACTTAACAATACTCACCTTGCATTTCACAACACCCAAAGTAGTAACGGGGCACAGACATGTTTCCCACCACATCCCAACTATTTTCCTCAGGATCAAATCTTTCAATTGTGTTGCCAATCTCTGCTCCAACCCAACCTCCTGCAAATAACGGCAAACACAGGGAAGAATTTAATGGCATAAAGCAGTGTGACAGCTGCATTTTTAGACATACGGTGCACTGTTCCAGGACAGAATAAATTTGAAACCAACATGCAATCTACAATGGAAATAAGTTATAACTGAACAATAATCCACACAGATTTGCTACACTAATGCTCCTGTAAACAGCTGTTTTTCAAAACTGAAGCTCCCAAATTTGTAACACCAAGATGCAATGCTTAAGATCAAATCAGTTTACAAGTTCTGTGAATTAACACCTTTAAAATTAAAACCCCCAAACTTACCCAAAGCATAGATAGCACCGTAGCACGTGCACACTCCCAGTCCACAACGGGGATGGTTCATGGAAGCCACAGTGGTCCACTGCTTAGTAAGAGGATCATAACATTCTGTACAGTCAAAAATCATTGAGTCCTTCTCACCTGCAGAATAAAAGTAAGAACTGAGATAGGGGAAACACAATGTTTTCCACGGCAGATTTAGAATCATTCTAGGCTTCCTTCCAGGACAGACAACATCTTTCTTTTAGCTAGTCAAACACCCAATGTAGCAAAACCTTCATCTACACTCAGATCTGAATCATCACTAGGAACCACTTTTGTCTACAGTTCCGTGACACATTACTGAAAACATCAGAGAGGTGAACAACCACGGTGCTAAACACTTGCTACTGCGCAGCATGACTGACAGGGTTTTTCAAGACCAAAGAACGTATTCTGCGGTGACAAAACCAGTACACAGGCATTCTTTAATGATGGGCAGGTAGAGGTACTTGTCACACCGTTGTGCAAATACACAACAAGCCTTTCCAGGCAAGCAGATCACAAGTGGCATATCCTGTGCTACTGCCTTTTATGCTCTAGGCCTCTGCAAGACTACAAAAGAAATGCTGTTAGTGGTGGTGCACTAAGTCTACAGAATACCCAGCACTTCTCAGTACCTCTGCATATGGCCAAAGGTTTAGCTGTGAGTTGCTCTACCATGAGGACAGAGAAGCTTAGTAAAAGATGGGCAATGGAGGAACCTGAACAGGCACTCACAGAGCACTGACGGTAGAGAACGAAGGAAACTCCAATTAGATTGTTATTATAGCTAAAAGCTGTACAGTCTACTCTTTGGTTCCTCAGAACTACTTACAGGAAGAATCACTTAAAAAAATCTCCATCCATGTAACAAATCAATCATGTTTAAGGTGTTACCTCCAATGGCGTAGACCATTCCTCCCACCACCGCCACACCCAGCCCACTCCGGGCCTGGCGGAGAGAGGACACTGTGGTCCAGTAGTGGCCAAAGGTATCAAATCGCTCCACACAGCTGAGGGCTCTACTGTCACTCCAGCGTCCTCCTTGTAGTCGGGTGTACCCCCCTAGAAAGCAAGCAGAAAGATCACAGTGGAGTAAGAGCTTCCTGCTCATCCCTGTGCTCCTGTATCCAAACCAAAAATTACAGTAACAGCCATTTACCACGTTCTTTATTTGAACTTTCCAAAGCAGCACTGCTTCTCCAGCGCATGTGGAAGAATCATAGAATCGTTAAGGTTGGAAAAGAACTCTTAAGATGATCAAGTCCAACCATCAACACAATATCAACATGTCCACTAAACCATATCCTGAAGTGCCATATCCAAGTGTTTTTTGAACAGTGAACCATGGGCAAATCCTCTGCTGATCTGCAGATTTTCATCCAAGGCAAATGATTTCTAAAAGGCAGATCTAGACTTGGAATGCCACACAGCAGTGACATGACATGTGAATGTTGTCCCACTGGGTAATCCTAAGCAGAAATCCGCTAACACGGTAACTCATCCACATGAAATATCATTTTCTATTTTTATATCTTTTGATTAAAAATGACAGTATCTCCTTCAGCAGTGTAACACGAGATACTACTTCATCATTTGTTTTACAAGGTTCAAACAGCCACATTCTAACCTACTGCATAAAGGTACTTCCTGGCTTTCCTCCGGGGACGACCTTTAGAAGCCTGCAGAAAACTGCTGACCTTGTTCTCTTTGGGAGATTTACAGACTTCACAGTATTCTTTCAACAGAGTTTGCAGGGCCACCCGAAGGCTGAAATCTGGGATACCTTGAAGAAAAAAAGCAGATTAAGGTATAGTGAAAAGGTATACTGAAAAAGCACGGATGAGAAGCAACTCAGCACTAGAGAAATTACTACCTTCTAAAATAGCAAACCAAGATTGCCTACTTTTATAAGAGTTTTTCAAAAGCATGTTTTTAAAGTAAGCAGTGCTTGTTTGTTCAAAAGTAGAATTAATTTTAATAGCATCAACATTTTTGATCATAGAATTACTGAGTTTGGAAGAGACCTTTAAGATCACCCAGGCCACCAACATGGTGCCTACTAAACCATGTCCTGAAGTGCTGCATTTATGTGCTTTTTGAACACCTCCAAGAAGGAGACTCCACCACTTTCCTGACCAGCCTGTTCAATGCTTCACCACTCTTTCAGTAAAGAATTATCTTCTTATACCCAATCCAGGAACATCATACTATTAATTTTACAAAGTCCATCAAAATCCAGAAAGTCTGATTCACACATAGTTTGCTCAAACCCACACACCTAATACTGTTTCTTCTTTCACTTACTTTCTATGTATTTTAGTAGTCTTTGTGCTGGTAGCAGAGGGAATCGAACGGGCTCCAGTACTTCCACGACATGTTTCTTCCTTTTTCCCACATCCTTCAAAATCCACTGCATTGCAGCGCTGAAAACCTGGTACTCGTCCTCAATGTTTAGGTCCTCACTCCGTAAGATCTTAACCAGCTGCTCTTTTGTCAGCGCCAGGAACTCCTCCCCGCTCTGCACCTCCAAGAAGTGTGTGTGGATGTAGCCCTCCGTGAACTCCATCAAGTCATGACAGGCGATCTGCTCAGAGAACTGGAAGAGGCCAATGCAGTTCATTGGGTCGACCTGTCCCTTCAGGAACTCACAGCAGAGCTCCACCACCTCGGTCAGCTGTAGCATGTCGGCAGCAATGATGAGCTCCTGGACGTTGTGCTCCCCGATGCTCACCACCCCTGCGGGCAGGCACACGGTGGTGGGGACCCGCTCCAGGCTGCCGCCATCCAGCAACCGACACCCCAGCCCCAGCTGTCGGGTAACCCACAGTCTCAGGGAACCAGCAACCTTGACCTTGGCAACTGGGCAGCCCTGTCCATCCAGCAACCCCGGTGATCAGGCAGTTCTGGCCATCAATCAACCCTGGCCATCCAGCAACCCCAGCCTGTGGGCAACCCCAGCTGTCAGGCAACTGGCAACCTGAGCAACCCCAGTCTAGCAACCCTGGTCCCAGCTGTTGGGTAACCTGGGCCATCGAGGAACTAGTAACCTCAGCCCTGGCTACTGCCCAACAGGCAACCCTGGCTGCTGTGTACTCCCAGCCATCAGGCAACCCCAGAAGTCAGGCAACTGGCCACCCTGGTTGCTGGGCAACTGGCAACTCTGGTCCTGGCTGTCAGGCAAGCTCAGCTGTTGGGCAGCTAGGAACCTTGGTCCTGGCTGTTGGGCAACCCCAGCCATCGGGCAACCAGGAGGACTGACCATTGGGCAACTTCAGCCACTAGGCAACGAGGAGCCCTGGGTATCGGTCAACGAAAAGTACTGGCCATCAGGCTACCCCAGCCATCAGACAACCAGGAGGACTGGGTATTAGGCAACTCCAGCCACTGGGCAACATGGAGGACTGGCCATCGGGCAACCTCAGCCATTAGGCAACCAGAAACCCTGGCCATTGGGCAACCCCAGCCACTGGGCAACTAGGAGCCCTGGCCATGGAGCAACCCCAACTACCAGTTAGCTCCAGCAATCGGGCAACTAGGAGCCCTGGCCACACTGGGCGAGCAGGAGGACTGGCTATTGGGCAAGCAAGAGCACTGGCCATCGGGCAAGGTCGTCTGTCAGGCAACTGGCAACCGCAGCCCCGGCCCCGCCACGGGGCAAACCCCGCTCCCCGCCCGAGCCGCTACCTGTGTAGATGAAGTCGAGGAGCGTGTGGAAGGTGTCCGCCTCGAGGCCCGCGATGCGCACCACGTCCCGCCCGGACTCCTTCAAGCCGCCCGCGAAGAGCGCCGCGAAGTAGGGGCTGCTGGCGGCCAGCACCAGCCGGTGCACGGAGAACGCCTCCGCGCCCACCTCCAGCCGCACGTCGCAGAAGCTCTGCCCGGCCCGCAGCCGGTTCATCTGCGCCAGGAGCACCCGCGCGTGCCGGTCCGAGAAGGAGGTGCTGCCGCCCTTGCTCGGCGCGGCGCTCGCCATCTCGGAGCCCTCCCTGCGCCTCACCGGTGCCTGCTCTGCCCCCAGACCCCGCGCACTGCGCATGCGCGTCCGGAGCTGCCCGCGGCTCC
>JAUMJK010002279.1:0-27466 GCA_033558105.1 Coccyzus lansbergi | reverse complement strand
CATATCTCGTCCCTCACCCCATAACCTTCTCCATAACCACATCCCTCACCCCATATCTCGTCCCTCACCCCATAACCTTCTCCATAACCACATCCCTCACTCCATACCTTGTCCCTCACTCCATATCCTCCTCCCTCACCCCATATCTTGTCTCTCACCCCATAACCTTCTCCATAACCACCTCCCTCACCCCATATCCTCCTCCTTCACCCCATATCTCATCCCTCACCCCATAACCTTGTCCATAACCACGTCCCTCACCCCATATCCACCTCCCTGACCACATCCCTCACCCCATGTCCTTGTCCCTCACCCCATATCCTTATCCATAACCATATCCCTCACCCCATATCCACCTCCCTCACCCCAGATCTCATCCCTCACCCCATAACCTTGTCCATAACCATATCCCTCACCCCATAACCTTCTCCCTCACCCCATATCTCGTCCCTCACCCCATAACCTTCTCCATAACCACCTCCCTCACCCCATATCCTCCTCCTTCACCCCATATCTCATCCCTCACCCCATAACCTTGTCCCTCACCATGTCCCTCACCCCATATCCACCTCCATAACCACCTCCCTCACCCCATATCTCATCCCTCACCCCATAACCTCGTCCCTCACCATATCCCTCACCCCATAACCACATCCCTCACCTCATAACTTGCCCCTCACCCCATATCCTTATTCATAACCACATCCCTCACCCCATATCTCATCCCTCACCCCATAACCTTGTCCCTGACCATATCCCTCACCCCATATCCACCTCCCTCACCCCAGATCTCGTCCCTCACCGTGTCCCTCACCCCATAGCCTCCTCCATAAGCACATCCCTCACCCCATATCTCGTCCCTCACCCCATAACCACCTCCCTCACCCCATATCTCATCCCTCACCCCATAACCTTGTCCCTCACCATGTCCCTCACCCCATATCCCCCTCCCTCGCCCCATATCCTCATCCCTCACCCCATATCTCGTCCCTCACCCCATATCCTTATCCATAACCATGTCCCTCACCCCATATCCACCTCCCTCCCCATATCCCTCACCCCATATCTTGTCACTCACCATGTCCCTCACCCCATATCCCCCTCCCTCACCCCATATCTCCTCCCTCACCCCATAACCTTGTCCCTCACCATGTCCCTCACCCCAGATCCCCCTCCCTCGCCCCATATCTCATCCCTCAACCCCCCCCCCCCCCCCCGTCCCTCACCCAATTCCTTCCCCCTTTCTCTCTCTCCCTGTGCAGGGGCCAAGGTGCTGTTCCGGGTGGGGCTGGTGCTGCTGCGGCAGGCGCTGGGCTCGGCCGACAAGCTGCGCGGCTGCCCCGGCCTCTACGAGACCCTGCAGAGGCTGCGCAGCGTGCCCCCCCCCGACCTCCACGAGGACCTTTTAGTCCTCCAGGTAACCCGGTGGGGGGGGGGGGGGGGGGGGGGGGAGGGATTTGGGGGACGGACACCTCCAGTTAGACCCTTTCCGGACCCATTTTTTCATCCGTAGGTGTCGTCGGTTCCGCTCTCCGAGTCCCTCCTGGAGCGGGAGACCCTTCGGCAGCTGCGACGGAGGTGGGAGGCGCGAGGGGAACCCCCCAGGGCGCCCCCCAAGAGGCTCCACGGGGCCCGGGCCATCCACGCCCAGCGGCTGCGAGGGGAGGTAAAGGGTTAAAAGGATGTCGGGGAGTCGGGGGGTTGAAGTACGAGGGAGGCCGGAGGTGAATACGGAGCGGGAGGGGGTTGGATGTGGGGAGGAAAGGGTTAAAAAGGGGGGGGGGAGGAAGGGGTTAAAAGTGGAGCGGGAAGGGGTCGAAAATGGAGCGGGAGGGGGTTGAATGTGGAGAGGAAGGGGTTAAAAGTGGAGAGGAAGGGGTTGAATGTGGAGAGGAAGGGGTTAAAAGTGGAGAGAAGGGGTTAAAAGTGGAGAGAAGGGGTTGAATGTGGAGAAGAAGGGGTTGAATGTGGAGAGGAAGGGGTTAAAAGTGGAGCGGGAGGGGTTGAGAGTGGAGGGGGAGGGAGAGGAAGGGGGAGGAAGGGGTTAAAAGCGGAGGAGGAGGGAAAGGAAGGGGGAGGAAAGGGTTAAAGAGGGGGAGGAAGGGGTTGAAGGTGGAGGAGGAGGGAGGGGAAGGGGGAGGAAGGGGTTAAATGTGGAGGGGGGAGGGGTTGGAGGGGGAGGAGGGAGAGGAAGGGGTTAAAAATGGAGGGGAAGGGGTTAAAAGTGGAGGAGGAAGGAGAGGAAGGGGAGGAAGGGGTTAAAAGTGGAGGAGGAGGGAGAGGAAGAGAGAGGAAGGGGTTAAGAAGGGGGAGGAAGGGGTTAAAACCGGAAAGGAATGGGGGTGATGGGGGGAGGAGGAGGAGGGATCGATCGATCGATCGATCGGTCGGTTGATTGATTGATGGGGAGAGCTGGTTGAGAGCCGGGAGGGATCAATAGTGGGATTGATTGCTAGTTGGGGCTGGATTGATAATGGGGGTTGGTTGATAGTGAGGATCAATAGGTGCGATTGATCCATGGGTAGCTGGAGGTCAATAGCTGGGATGGGTCAATAGTGGGGATCGATCAGTAGTGGGGATCGATGGCTGGGAGTGATTGATAGTGGGGATCGATCGATTGATAAGGGGAGGGGGGGGTTCAATTGATAGTGGGGATCGATAGCTGGGAGTGATTGATAGTGGGGATC
Organism: Coccyzus lansbergi; assembly: GCA_033558105.1. NCBI lineage: Eukaryota > Metazoa > Chordata > Aves > Cuculiformes > Coccyzidae > Coccyzus > Coccyzus lansbergi. The sequence goes on along the minus strand of JAUMJK010002279.1, from coordinate 24,779 downwards.
GATCGATTGATAAGGGGGGGGGTTCAATTGATAGTGGGGATCGATAGCTGGGAGTGATTGATAGTGGGGATCGATCGATTGATAAGGGGGGGGTTCAATTGATAGTGGGGATCGATGGCTGGGAGTGATTGATAGTGGGGATCGATCGATTGATAAGGGGGGGGTTCAATTGATAGTGGGGATCGATAGCTGGGAGTGATTGATAGTGGGGATCGATCGATTGATAAGGGGGGGGGTTCAATTGATAGTGGGGATCGATAGCTGGGAGTGATTGATAGTGGGGATCGATCGATTGATAAGGGGGGTGTTCAATTGATAGTGGGGATCGATGGCTGGGAGTGATTGATAGTGGGGATCGATCGATTGATAAGGGGGGGGGGTTCAATTGATAGTGGGGATCGATAGCTGGGAGTGATTGATAGTGGGGATCGATCGATTGATAAGGGGAGGGGGGGTTCAATTGATAGTGGGGATCGATAGCTGGGAGTGATTGATAGTGGGGATCGATCGATTGATAAGGGGAGGGGGGGGGTTCAATTGATAGTGGGGATCGATAGCTGGGATGGATCCACAGCTGGGATCAATGGGTAGTGGGGATCAATAGCTGGGATGGATCGATGGCTGGGAGTGATTGATTGATTGATCGATTGCTAGTGGGGATTGACAACTGGGATCAATGGGTAGTGGGGATGGATTGATCGTGGGGGCCAATAACTGGGATTGATGGGTAGTGGGGATCGATCAGGAATGGGGTAGCTGGGATTGATTGATTGATTGATTGATTGGTAGTGGGGGTTCAATTGATAGCTGGGATGGATTGATAGCCGGGATCAATGGGTCGTGGGGATTGATAACTGGAGTTGATTGCTAATGGGGATCAATGGATAGCAAGGGTCAATAACTGGGATCAGTTGATAGTAGGGATCGATAGCTGGGATTGATTGTGAGGATTGATAACTGGGATCAATGGGTAGTGGGGATTGACTGATAATGGGGATCGATAGCTGGGATTGATCGATCGCTGGGGTCAATGGAGAGTGGGGATCGATAGTTGGGGTTGATGGAGAGCAGGGATTGATCAGTAATGGGGATCGATAGCTGCGATCAATTGATAGTGGGGATGGATAGCTGGAATGGATCAATAGCTGGGAGTGATTGCTAGTGAGGATTGACAACCGGGATCAATTGATAGTGGGGATTGATAGCTGGGATTGATCGATAGCTGAGAGTAGTTGATAGTGGGGATTGATAGTGGAGATGGATTGATAGCTGGGATCAATTGATAGTGAGGGTCAATGACAGGGATCAATGGATAGTAGGAGATTGATCAGTACTGGGATGGATTGATAGTGGGGATCAATAGCTGGGATGGATCCATAGCTGGGATCGATGGGTGGTGGAGATCTATAGCTGGGATTGATTGTGACGATTGATAACTGGGATCAATGGGTAGTGGGGATCGATCAGTAGTGGGGATCAATAGCTGGGATTGCTTGATAGTGGGGATCGATCAATTGATAGCAGGGGTTCAATTGATAGTGGGGATCGATAGCTGGGATGGATCCACAGCTGGGATCAATGGGTAGTGGGGATCGGTAGCTGGTATTGATCAGTAGCCGGGATCAATGGGTAGTGGGGATGGATTGATAGTGAGGGGTAATAACTGGGGCCAATTGATAGTAGGGATTGATAGCCGGGATTGATCAATAGTGAGGATTGACAACTGGGATCAATGGGTAGTGGGGATGGATTGATAATGGGCATTGATAGTTGGGATTGATCAGTAGCTGGGAGCAATGGCTTGTGGAGATTGATAGCTGGGGTGGATCAATAACTGGGATGGATTCATAGTGCGGATTGATAACTGGGATCAGTGGATAGCGGGGATTGACCAATAGTAGGGATCGATAGCTGGGATTGATCGGCAGCTGGGATCAATGGAGAGTGGGGATCGATAGCTGGGATGGATTGATACCTGGGAGCGATTGATAACAGGGATCGATTGCTAGTGAGGGGTCAATAACTGGGATGGATTGATAGTGGGGATTGATAGGTGGGACCAATGGATAAGCTGGGATCGATTGCTAGTGAGGATTGATAACTGGGATCAATGGGCAGTGGGGATTGATTGATAGTGGGGATCGATAGCTGCGATTGATTGGTCACTGGGGTCAATGGAGAGTGGGGATCGATAGCTGGGATGGATCAATAGCTGAGAGTGATTGATTGATTGATAGTGGGATGGATTGATAGCTGAGAGTGATTGATTGATTGATTGATTGATAGTGGGGATGGATTGATAGCTGAGAGTGATCGATTGATTGATTGATTGATAGTGGGGATGGATTGATAGCTGGGAGTGATCGATTGATTGATTGATTGATTGTGGGGATGGATTGATAGCTGGGAGTGATCGATTGATTGATTGATTGATTGATAGTGGGGATGGATCGATAGCTGAGAGTGATCGATTGATTGATAGTGGGATGGATCGATAGCTGGGAGTGATCAATTGATTGATTGATTGATAGTGGGATGGATTGATAGCTGAGAGTGATCGATTGATTGATAGTGGGATGGATCGATAGCTGAGAGTGATCGATTGATTGATTGATAGTGGGATGGATTGATAGCTAAGAGTGATTGATTGATTGATTGATAGTGGGGATGGATTGATAGCTGAGAGTGATCGATTGATTGATTGATTGATAGTGGGATGGATCGATAGCTGAGAGTGATTGATTGATTGATTGATTGATAGTGGGGATGGATTGATAGCTGAGAGTGATTGATTGATTGATTGATAGTGGGATGGATTGATAGCTGAGAGTGATCGATTGATTGATTGATAGTGGGGATGGATTGATAGCTGAGAGTGATTGATCGATTGATAGTGGGGATGGATTGATAGCTGAGAGTGATCGATTGATTGATTGATAGTGGGGATGGATTGATAGCTGGGAGTGATTGATTGATTGATTGATTGATAGTGGGGATGGATCGATAGCTGAGAGTGATTGATTGATTGATTGTGGGGATGGATCGATAGCTGAGAGTGATTGATTGATTGATTGTGGGAATGGATCGATAGCTGAGAGTGATTGATTGATTGATTGATTGATAGTGGGGATGGATTGATAGCTGAGAGTGATTGATTGATTGATAGTGGGATGGATTGATAGCTGAGAGTGATCAATTGATTGATTGATAGTGGGATGGATTGATAGCTGAGAGTGATCGATTGATTGATTGATTGATTGATAGTGGGATGGATTGATAGCTGAGAGTGATCGATCGATTGATTGATTGATAGTGGGGATCGATAGCCGCGATCGATTACCGGTGAGGATTGACGAGCGGGATCAATGGGCAGTGGGGATTGATCAGCATCGGGAACCAATCGCTGGGATCGATCAATCAGCGGGATCGATCGATGCCTTTTCCCAGCAGCTCCAGGAGAGGCCTCGCGGCCGAGCTCCGGCCGACGCCCCATGACTGATCAATCAATCGATCAATCTATTGATCCGTCCTCGGCCCCGATCGAGGCTCCAGCTCGGGGTGATCCATCGACCGGCGGCTCCGGCGTCGATTGAGCCGCCTGGGCGGAGCCGCCGGCCTTGCCTGTAGGACGCGACTCCAGTCTCGACCGATCGATCGACCGATCGGCGGCGGCTCCGAGGAGCCCGATCGGCGCCGCCGATCGGTTTGCAGCCTCACCCGTCGATCGGCCGACGCATCGATCGCCGCGCCCCTTCCTCCCCCTTTCTATTTAACTCCTTCCCTTCCCCCCCTTTTCCTCTCTATTTGGGTTAAAAAAAAAAAAAAAAAAAAGGGCCAAAATGAGAGCTTCGGCGCCGCTTTTGCTCCTTCCGGGTTTGGCGGGGAGGGGAGGGTCGCGCTTGGGTGACGTCACTTCCGCGCGCGCGCGCGCGCACTTCCGGCGGCGGCGCCGCTTCCGGCCGCGGAGAGAGGCCCCTGAGGCGACAGGGGGGAGTTCGTTGGGGCCTTCGCTCGTTAATTAATCAGGCGCTAATTAAGCGCCATGGCCAAGCGGCCGCTGCGGCGCAACTGGGACGAGGAGGACGAGGAGGAAGAGGAGGGGGAGGAGGGGCCGCCCCGCCCCCCGCGCAAGAGGGTGAGGAGGAGGCTGTGGGGCAGCCCTGGGGGGGTCTGGGTCACCTATGGGGCAGAGGGAGGGGGTCTGGGTCGCCTATGGGGCAGAGGGAGGGGGGTCTGGGTCACCTATGGGGCAGAGGGAGGGGGTCTGGGTCCCCTATGGGGCAGAGGGAGGGGGTCTGGGTCCTCTATGGGGCAGAGGGAGGGGGGTCTGGGTCACCTGTGGGGCAGAGGGAGGGGGTCTGGGTCTTCTATGGGGCAGAGGGAGGGGGTCTGGGTCACCTATGGGGCAGAGGGAGGGGGTCTGGGTCCTCTATGGGGCAGAGGGAGGGGGTCTGGGTCACCTATGGGGCAGAGGGAGGGGATCTGGGTCCCCTATGGGGCAGGGGGAGGGGGTCTGGGTTGCCTATAGGGCAAGGGGGGAGGTCCTGGATTCCGTATGGGGCAGGGGGTTGGTCAGTCTGGGGCCTCTATGGGGCAGCCGTGGGGGGTCCTGGGTCCCCTATGGGGCAGCTATGGGGTTAGGCGGGGAGGGCTTGGGGTCTGCTATGGGGCAGCCATGGGGCAGGGGGGGGGGTCGGTCTGGGTCCCCTATGGGGCAGCTGTAGGGGGGGGTCTGGGTCATCTATGGGGCTACTATAGGGCAGGGGGAGAGGGTCTGGGTTCCCTATGGGGCAGCTGTGGGGGCAGGGGGAGGGGGTCTGGGTTCTCTATGGGGCAGCCATGGGGCAGGGGACGGGGACATGAGATCTGCTATGGGGCAGGGGGAGGGGGTCTGGGTCCCCTATGGGGCAGGGGGGGAGGTCCTGGGTCCCCTATGGGGTTGCTATGGGGCAGCCATGGGGTGGGGGTGGAGGTCTCAGGGTCCTCTATGGGGCAGGGTGAGGGGGTCTGGGTTCCCTATGGGGCAGCCGTGGGGCAGCTATGGGGCAGGGGGGATCGGTCTGGGTTGCCTATGGGGCAAGGGAAGGGGTCTGTGTCCCCTACGTGGTCGCTATGGGGCAAGGGGGGAGAGGTCCTGGGTCCCCTATGGGGCAGGGAGAGAGGGTCTGGGTCCCCTATGGGGCAGGGGGAGGGAGTCTGGGTCCTCTGTGGGGCAGCTGTGGGTTAGGTCTGGGTTGCCTATAGGGCAAGGGGGGGGGAGGTCCTGGATCCCCTATGGGGCAGCCGGGGGTGGGTCTGGGTCCCCTACGGGGTCACTATGGGGCAGGGTGTGTCGGTCGGGATCCCCTATGGGGCAGTCATGGGTCAGGGAAGGGGGTCTGGGTTCTCTATGGGGCAGCCATGGGGTGGGGGGGGGGAGGGCTTGGGGTCTTCTATGTGTCCCCTATGGGCCAATCTGGGGGGTCCCTGGGGGTCGCTATGGGGCAGGCTGAGAGGTCCTTGGGGGTCGCTATGGGGCAGGCCGGGTGGTCCTTGGGGGTCACTCTGGTTCCCCAATGGTCACCATGGGGCAGGCTAGGGGGTCCTTGGGTGTCCCTGGGGGTCGCTATGGGTCCCCAGCGGCTGCTATGGGGCAGTCTGGGGGTGACTGGAGGTCCTTGAGGGTCGCTATGGGGCAGGGGGTGAGGCTGGGTCCCCGATGGGGCAGCCCTGGGGCGCCTAGAGGCTCTTGTGGTCGCTATGGGTCAGGCCGTGGGTGGCTATGGGTCGCCGTGGGTCGCAGATGGCGGCAGGTGGGGGGGTTGGTGGCCCCGGCAGCCGCTTCCCTGGACAAGCCTCCCTGGACACCAGCGAAGAGGAGGAAGAGGAGGAGGAGGAGGAAGAAGTCGGCCTCTGGGGAGGGATTGAGGGTAAGAGATGAGTTATGGGGCTGATGAGAGGGCTATGTGGCTTCTATGGGGCTGAGAAGGTGGTTATGGGGCAGATATGAGGCTGATGAGTGGGTTATGGGGCTGATAGGGGCTTATGGGGCAGATATGGGGCTGAGAAGGGACTTATGGGGCTGATGAGGGGGTTATGTGGCTTCTATGGGGCTGAGATGGTGCTTATGGGGCAGATATGGTGCTTATGGGGCTGATGAGAGGGTCGTGTGGCTTCTGTGGGGCTGAGAAGGTGGTTATGGGGCAGATATGGGGCTGAGATGGTGCTTATGGGGCTGATGAGAGGGTTATATGGCTTCTATGGGGCAGATATGGGGCTGAGAAGGTGGTTATGGGGCAGGTATGGTGCTTATGTGGCCGATGAGAGGGTTAAGTGGCTTCTATGGGGCAGATGTGGGGCTGAGAAGGTGGTTATGGGGCTGATATGGGACTTGCTTATGGGGCTGACGAGAGGGTCATGTGGCTTTTATGGGGCAGATATGGGGCTGATGAGGGGCTTATGGGGCTGATGTTGGGTTATGGGGCTGATATGGGACTTGCTTATGGGGCTCGTGTGGCGCTTATGGGGCAGATATGGTGCTTCTGGGGCTGATATGGGACTTGCTTATGGGGCTGATGAGAGGGTTATGGGGCAGACATGTGGCTCATAAGGGACTTATGGGGCAGATGTGGTTGTTATGGGGCTGATGAGAGGGTCGTGTGGCTTCTGTGGGGCTGAGAAGGGGCTTATGGGGCTGATAAGGGACTTATGGAGCCGAGAAGGTTGTTATGGGGCAGATATGGTGCTTATGGGGCTCATATGGTGCTTATGGGGCTGATGAGAGGGTTATGAGGCCTCTATGGGGCTGATAGGGGGTTATGGGGCAGATATAGTGCTTATGGGTCTGATGCCAGCTTATGGGGCAGATATGGGGCTGATGAGAGGGTTATGTGGCTTCTATGGGGCTGATGAGGAGCTTATGGGGCTGATATGGTGCTTATGGGGCAGATGTGGGGCTGATGAGTGGGTTATGTGGCCTCTATGGGGCTGATCTGAGGCTGATAAGGGACTTGTGGGGCTGATAAGGGACTTATGGGGCTGATGTCAGGTTATGGGGCAGATGTGGGGCTGATATGGGACTTGCTTATGGGGCTGATAAGAGGCTTATGGAGCTCATAAGAGGCTAATGGGGCAGATAAGAGGCTAATGGGGCAGATATGATGCTCTGGGTGGCTTGGACCCGGGTGGGCGTGTCCTAAGCCGGAAGTGGGCGTGTCCTAACCTGACCCCGCCCCCCCCCAATTAGGTCAAGAGGCAGCCCCCGAGGAGGCGGCGCTGGGGGAGGGGCCGGTGCCCCTCACCCCTTTCAACCTGGAGGAGGAGCTGGGGGAGGGGCGCTTCGACCCCCACGGCCACTACTTGCCCCATGGAGGGGCTCGGGGTCAACCCCGTGACCCCTGGCTCGAGGCCATCGAAGGGGTGAGTGACCCAAAGCATCATGGGAAAGAGAGGGGAGGAATAGGGTGCCCCCCCCCCCCCATCATTAACCCTTTCTCCTCTTTCTCGCAGTTACCCGTCCGCCCCCCCCGCCGACCCCATAAAAAGATGGAGGAGGAGGAGGAGGAGGTGGAGCCTCCGCCCCTTCGGGAACTCTTACTGGGAGCACTGGAGCTGCTGAGGCCTGGGGAGAGCGTAGGGGCAGCCCTCAGGCGCCTGGGGGGGCGGGGCCAGGCCGCCCAGGGGCGGGGCCAGGCGAGGAGGGGGCGTGGCCGCGGCCCAGAGGCAAAGGAGAAGGGTGGGGATAGAGAGAGGGGGCGTGGCCAGAGCGCCAAGCCTGAGGGTGAGGAGGAGAGGGGGCGTGGCCAGAGCCCTCAGCTAGAGAGTGAGGAGGAGAGGGGGCGTGGCCAGAGCTCCCAGCTAGAGAGTGAGGAGGAGAGGGGGCGTGGCCAGAGCCCCAAGCCAGAGAGTGAGGAGAGGGGGCGTGGCCAGAGCCCTCAGCTAGATAGTGAGGAGGAGAGGGGGCGTGGCCAGAGCGCCAAGCCTGAGGGTGAGGAGGAGAGGGGGCGTGGCCACAGCCCTCAGCTAGAGAGTGAGGAGGAGAGGGGGCGTGGCCAGAGCCCTCAGCCTGAGGATAATGGGGAAAGAGCTCAGAGTCCTCAGGGTGAGGGGAAAGGGGAGAGGGGGCGTGGCCAGGGCGGGAGTGGGCGTGGCCAGAGCCCTCAGGCTGAGGACGATAGGGAAAGAGCTCAGAGTCTGCGCCTAAAGGGGAATGAGGAGAAGGGGCGTGGCCAGGAGGAGAGTGGGCGGGGCCAGAGTCCCAACCCAGAGAGTGATGAGGAGAGGGGGCGTGACCAGGATGTGAGTGGGCGGGGCCAGCGCCTTGAGCCTGAGGGCAAGAGGGGGCGTGGCCAGAGCCCCCAGCCAGATAGTGATGGGGAGAGGGGGCGTGGCCAGAGCCTCGAGGGGGAGAGGGGGCGTGGCCAGCGCCTCCAGCCTGAGGACAGTGAGGAAAGAGCTCAGAGTCCTCAGCTGGAGAGCAATGAGGGGAGGGGGCGTGGCCAGGAGGAGAGGGGGCGTGTCCAGCGGCCCAGGCCCCGCCCCCCGTGCCCCGAGCTGGAGGCTCTGGCCGCGGTGGCCGACGGGCTAGTAGCTCGAGGCCTCTTCGACATCTTCCAGGAGACCAGAGAGAGGCTCCAGAGGCGCCTGGAGGGGCTGGGGGGGGGAGGGGGCGGGGCCAAGTCCTCGGGGGGGCGGAGCCTCCAGGAGGGGGAGGAGGAGGAAGAGGAGGAGGAGGACGAAGAGAAAGAAGAGGAAGGTGAGTGAAGGAATGAGTCTCGATGATCATTTTGAATCCTTCAGGAGGTTCTAAGTGTTGATGTTTGGGGCTTCAGGAGGTTCTAAGTGTTGATTTTGGGTCTTCAGGAGGTTCTTAATGTTGATTTTTGGGGCTTCAAGACGGTCTTAATGATCATTTTGGGACTTCAAGAGGTTCTAAATGTTGATTTTGAGGTTTCAAGAGACTCTTAATGTTGATTTTGAGGTTTCAGGAGGTTCTAAATGATGATTTTTGGGGCTTCAGGAGGGTCTTAATGATCATTTTGCGGCTTCAGGAGTGTTTAAATGATGATTTTGGGGCTTCAGGATGTTCTAGATGTTGATTTTGGGGCTTCAGGAGGTTCTAAATGTTGATTTTGAGGCTTCAGGGAGTGTTTAAATGATGATTTTGGGGCTTCAGGAGAGTTTAAATGATCATTTTGTGGCTTCAGGAGGGTTTAAGTTCTGATTTTGGGCTTCAGGAGGGTTTAAATGTTGATTTTGTGGCTTCAGGAGAGTCTTAATGTTGATTTTGAGGCTTCAGGAGGGTTTAAATGATGATTTTGGAGCTTCAGGAGGGTCTTAATGATCATTTTGGGGCTTCAGGAGTGTTTAAATGTTCATTTTTGGGGCTTCAGGATGTTCTAGATGTTGATTTTGGGGCTTCAGGACGTTCTAAATGTTGATTTTGAGGTTTCAGGAGAGTCTTAATGTTGATTTTGAGGCTTCAGGAGAGTTTAAATGATCATTTTGTGGCTTCAGGAGGGTTTAAGTTCTGATTTTGGGCTTCAGGAGGGTTTAAATGTTGATTTTGGGGCTTCAGGAGAGTCTTAATGTTGATTTTGAGGCTTCAGGAGGTTCTTAATGTTGATTTTGGGGCTTCAGGAGGGTTTAAATGATGATTTTGGGGCTTTAGGAAGTTCTAAATGTTGATTTTGGGGCTTCAGGAGGTTCTAGATGTTGATTTTGTGGCTTCAGGAGAGTCTTGATGTTGATTTTGGGGCTTCAGGAGAGTTTAAATGTTCATTTTGTGGCTTCAGGAGGGTTTAAATGTTTATTTTGTGGCTTTAGGAGTGTTTAAATGATAATTTTGGGGCTTCAGGAGAGTCTTAATGTTGATTTTGTGGCTTCAGGAGAGTCTTAATGTTGATTTTGAGGCTTCAGGAGGGTTTAAATGATGATTTTGGAGCTTCAGGAGAGTCTTAATGATCATTTTGGGGCTTCAGGAGTGTTTAAATGTTCATTTTTGGGGCTTCAGGATGTTCTTAATGTTGATTTTGCGGCTTCAGGAGGTTCTAAATGTTGATTTTGAGGCTTCAGGAGGTTCTTAATGTTGATTTTGGGGCTTCAGGAGAGTCTTAATGTTGATTTTGAGGCTTCACGAGGGTTTAAATGATGATTTTGGGGCTTCAGGAGGTTCTAAATGTTGATTTTGGGGCTTCAGGAGTGTTTAAATGTTCGTTTTTGGGGCTTCAGGAGAGTCTTAATGTTGATTTTGAGGCTTCAGGAGGTTCTTAATGTTGATTTTGGGGCTTCAGGAGAGTTTAAATGTTGATTTTGGGGCTTCAGGAGAGTCTTAATGTTGATTTTGGGGCTTCAGGAGGTTCTAAATGTTGATTTTTGGGGCTTCAGGAGGGTCTGGAAGCTGATTTTGGGGTCTTTCCCCTTAGGTCCAGTTCTCTGGGAGTTCCAATGGGGGGAGGGGAGGGGGGAGCCCGGAACCTTCGGCCCCTTCAGCTCTGCCCAGATGCAGGTGAGACTTTTGGGGGGTCCTGCCCCATAGAGGAGTCCTCTGCCCCATAGAGGAGTCCTCTGCCCCATAGAGGAGTCCTCTGCCCCATAGATTCGTCCCCAGCCCCATAGATTCGTCCCCAGCCCCATAGATGGCATCAGCTCCAGCTCCAGCAGCTCCTATTGGGGCAGCAGGAGGTGGTTCCTGCCCCACAGATCCCTCCCTCTGCCCCATAGATCCATCCTCTACCCCCTAGATCCATCCTCTGACCCACAGAGACACCTCCAGCCCCATAGATCCAGCCCCAGCCCCATAGAGAAGTCCTCAGCCCTATAGACGGCATCAGCTCCAGCTCCAGCAGCTCCTATTGGGGCAGCGGGAGGTGGTTGCTGCCCCATAGCTCCCTCCCTCTGCCCCACAGATCCATCCCCAGCCCCATAAATCCACCCTCTGACCCACAGAGAAGTCCTCGGACCCATAGATCCCTCCCCAGCCCCATAGATGGCATCAGCTCCAGCTCCAGCAGCTCCTATTGGGGCATCGGGAGGTGGTTGCTGCCCCATAGATCCCTCCCTCTGCCCCATAGATCCCTCCCTCTGCCCCATAGATCCCTCCCCAGCCCCATAGAGAAGTCCTCTGACCCACAGAGACATCCTCTGACCCATAGAGACACTCTCAGCCCCATAGAGTTGTCTCCAGCCCCATAGATCTCATCAGCTCCAGCTCCAGCAGCTCCTATTGAGGCCTCAGGAGGTGGTTGCTGCCCCATAGATCCCTCCCTCTGCCCCATAGACCCCTCCCTCTGCCCCACAACTCCCTCCCCAGCCCCACATCTCCCTCCCCAGCCCCACAGAATCCATCTCCCCCTTTTTTTTTGGCAGGAGTGGGCGTCTCAAGGCTACTTTCTGGGGGGAGGAGCTCGATGCCGCCGCCTCCCCCGAGGCCTCTTCTACGACTGCTCCCGAGTCGACTTCCAGCTCTACGTCTAGGGCCCCCAAAACCCTCTGGGGTGACCCCCAAGCCCTTGTGGGGCAGGACGAGGGGTGGGGGATGAGCTTGGGGGGTCCCCAAAAGCCGATTTGTATCTGTTGGGGTTGAGGGGCAGGAATAAAAGGTAAAGGGGTCGGATCCCAAAATGGCTTCCGGGCTCAAAATGGCTTCCCTCCTGCCCCACAAGTGGACACTGAGGGGGTTGGGGGGCTCGTCCTGCCCCCTAAGTGGACACTGAGGGGGTTGGGGGGCTCGTCCTGCCCCACAAGTTGACAACATTGAGGCGGTTGGGGGGGAATAGGGTTTATTGGAGGGTCCGAGTCACAAGAGGTGGGTCCTGTGGGGAGAGAAAAAAGGGGGTGAGGGTGCGTGGGCTGCCCCATAAGTGCCTCCCAGACCCATAGAGACATCTCAGCCCCATAGATTCGTCCCCAGCCCCATAGATTCGTCCCCAGCCCCATAGATGGCAGCAGCTCCAGCTCCAGCAGCTCCTATTGGGGCATCGGGAGGTGGTTGCTGCCCCATAGCTCCCTCCCTCTGCCCCACAGATCCATCCTCAGCCCCATAGATCCATCCTCAGTCCCATACATCCATCCTCTGACCCACAGATTCATCCTCTGACCCACAGAGACACCTCCAGCCCCACAGAGTCAACCCCAGCCCCATAGATGGCAGCAGCTCCAGCTCCAGCAGCTCCTATTGGGGCAGCAGGAGGTGGTTGCTGCCCCATAGATCCCTCCCTCTGCCCCATAGCTCCCTCCCTCTGCCCCATAGATCCATCCTCAGCCCCATAAATCCATCCTCTAACCCACAGAGACACCTCCAGCCCCATAGATTCATCCCCAGCCCCACAGATGGCAGCAGCTCCAGCTCCAGCAGCTCCTACTGGGGCCTCAGGAGGTGGTTGCTGCCCCATAGCTCCCTCCCTCTGCCCCATAGCTCCCTCCCTCTGCCCCATAGCTCCCTCCCTCTGCCCCATAGATCCATCCTCTGACCCACAGAGACACCTCCAGCCCCATAGATTCATCTCCAGCCCCATAGATCTCATCAGCTCCAGCTCCAGCAGCTCCTATTGGGGCAGCAGGAGGTGGTTGCTGCCCCATAGATCCTGCTCTCTGCCCCATAGATCCATCCTCAGCCCCATACATCCATCCTCTGACCCACAGATCCATCCTCTGACCCACAGAGACACCTCCAGCCCCACAGAGTCAACCCCAGGCCCATAGATCCCTCCCCAGCCCCATAGATGGCAGCAGCTCCAGCTCCAGCAGCTCAGGAGGTGGTTGCTGCCCCATAGATCCCTTTCTCTGCCCCATAGATCCATCCTCAGCCCTATAAATCCATCCTCTGACCCATAGAGACATCTCCAGCCCCACAGAGTCAACCCCAGCCCCATAGATGGCAGCAGCTCCAGCTCCAGCAGCTCCTATTGGGGCATCGGGAGGTGGTTGCTGCCCCATAGCTCCCTCCCTCTGCCCCACAGATCCATCCTCAGCCCCACAGATCCATCCTCAGCCCCATAGATCCATCCTCAGTCCCATACATTCATCCTCTGACCCACAGATTCATCCTCTGACCCACAGAGACACCTCCAGCCCCACAGAGTCAACCCCAGCCCCATAGATGGCAGCAGCTCCAGCTCCAGCAGCTCCTATTGGGGCCTCAGGAGGTGGTTGCTGCCCCACAGCTCCCTCCCTCTGCCCCACAGCTCCCTCCCTCTGCCCCATAGCTCCCTCCCTCTGCCCCATAGATCCATCCTCAGCCCCATAGATCCCGCTCTCTGCCCCATAGATCCATCCTCAGCCCCATAAATCCATCCTCTGACCCATAGAGACACCTCCAGCCCCATAGATTCGTCCCCAGCCCCATAGATGGCAGCAGCTCCAGCTCCAGCAGCTCCTATTGGGGCAGCAGGAGGTGGTTGCTGCCCCATAGATCCCTCCCTCTGCCCCATAGCTCCCTCCCTCTGCCCCATAGCTCCCTCCCTCTGCCCCACAGCTCCCTCCCCAGCCCCACAGCTCCTGCCCCACACCTGGGGAGGCCGTTGCTGCTGTAGCCGTGGTCGTGTTGGGCCCCGAGCACCCGGAGCCGAGCGGCCGCCAGGGCCTCCGGCAGAGCCTGCTTGGGGGGCGGCTCCCTGTGCACCAGTACAAACCAGTAGAAACCAGTATAAACCACTACAGGCCCATACAGAGCGTCGGAAACCAGTACAAACCAGTTGAAGCCACTATAGGGCAGAGTGAAGCAGCTTCAAGCAATGGAGCAGTTCCAGCCCAGTTCCCCCCAGTATAGCCCCAGGGGCTCCCAGTGCCTCCCAGTCTGGTCCTAGGGGCTCCCAGTCCTCCCCAGTCTGGCCCCAGGGGCTCCCAGTGCCTCCCATTACGGTCCCAGGGGCTCCCAGTGCCTCCCAGTATGGTCCTAGTGCCAACCAGTCTGGCCCCAGGGACTCCCAGTCTGGCCTGAGGGGCTCCCAGTGCCTCCCATTTTGGTCCCAGGGGCTCCCAGTGCCTCCCAGTATGGTCCTAGTGCCAACCAATATGGTCCCAGGGACTCCCAGTGCCTCCCAATGTGGTCCCAGGGCCTCCCAGTCTGGCCCAGGGTGTCCTAGAGCCTCCCAGTCTGGTCCCAGTGCCTCCCAGTCACTCCCAGTCTAGCCCAGTTCCCCCCAGCATGACCCCAGGGGCTCCCAGTCCTCCCCAGTCTGGCCCCAGGGGCTCCCAGTGCCTCCCAGTATGGTCCTAGTGCCAACCAGTCTGGCCTGAGGGGCTCCCAGTGCCTCCCAATGTGGTCCCAGGGGCTCCCAGTCCCACCCAGTGTGGTCCCAGTGCCTCCCAGTCTGGTCCCAGTGGCTCTCAGTCACTCCCAGTATGACCCCAGTGCCTCCCAGTCACTCCCAGTCTGGCCCAGTTCCCCCCAGCATGACCCCAGGGGCTCCCAGTCCCTCCCAGTCTGGCCCAGTCCTGCTCAGTCTGGCTGCAGGGGCTCCCAGTGCCTCCCAATATAGTCCTAGAGGCTCCCAGTGCCTCCCAGTCCCACCCAGTGTGGTCCCAGTGCCTCCCAGTCCCACCCAGTGTGGTCCCAGTGCCTCCCATTATGGTCCCAGGGGCTCCCAGTCACTCCCAGTCTGGCCCAGGGGCTCCCAGTGCCTCCCAATGTGGTCCCAGTGCCTCCCAGTCCCTCCCAGTCTGGCCCAGTCCCACCCAGCATGACCCCAGGGGGTCCCATTGCCTCCCAGTCACTCCCAGTCTGGCCCAGTCCCACCCAGCATGACCCCAGTCCCTCCCAGTGCCTCACTCACCCCTCCCCCTCCGCCCTTCGCCTCTTCGTTCCGGGCCCGAGGAGCCGCGGGGCACTGTGGGAAGGGGGTTGGTAAGGAGAAGCCTCCCCTCCCCCCCCAAACCCCCCTTTTTTTTCCCCCTCAAACCCCTCACCCCTCAGCTCCTCCCGTCGCCTCCATCCGGGACGCTTCCGGTCGCGGCCCTCGTGACGTCATCACGCCGCGCGGCCTCCCTCCCTCCTTCCACTTCCTCTCTCGCGCTCGCGGGCGCTTCCCGCCCTTTTTTTTCCTCCCCCGCCCTTCACTCCCTTCACTCCCTCCCTCGTCGCGCCGCCTGACGTCATCACCGCGCGTCGCCGCGATGGCGCCTGGCGGCGGAGATGGAGGAGGAGGAGGAGGAGATGGAGGAGGAAGCCCAGAGGCTCTGTCGGTTCCCGGCGGCGTCCGCAGGGCTCGGCAGCTGCTGCACATGAGCGTCCTGGCGCAGAGCCCCTCCCCCTGCGGCCGCTCTCTCGCCGCAGGAAACAACTACGGGGAAGTCGCCGTCTTCAGGTTAAACCACCAACGTTCATCTCCTCCTCCTTCACATCCGTCTCCTCCTCCACCTCCTCCTTCTTCGTCTCCATCGTCTCCTTCGCTATCTCCATCGTCTCCTTCATCTCTTTCAATCTCCTTCGTCTCCATTTCCATCATCTCCATCGTCTCCTTCTCTTTCTCTGTCTCCTTCATCCTCCTTCATCTCCTTCTCCATCATTTCCATCTCCTTCTCCTTCATCTCCATCATCTCCTCCTCCTCTTCCTCCTTCTCCATCATCTCCCTCTCCATCTCCTCCTTCTCCTCCTTCATCTCCATCATCTCCATCTCCTCCTTATCATCTCCTTCTTCATCTTCTCTATCATCTCCTTCATCTCCTTCTCCTTCATCTCCATCGTTTCCATCTCCTTCATCTGCTTCTCATTCATCTCCTTCTCCTTCACATCCATCTCCTCCTCCACCTCCTCCATCTCCTCCGTCATCTCCTTCTTCTTCATCTCCATCGTCTCCTTCGCTATCTCCATCATCTCCTTCATCTCTTTCAATCTCCTTCATCTCCATTTCCATCATCTTCATCGTCTCCTTCTCCATCTCCTTCTCTTTCTCTGTCTCCTTCATCCTCCTTCATCCTCCTTCATCTCCTTCTCCATCATTTCCATCTTCTTCTCCATCTCCTTCTCCTTCATCTCCATCATCTCCTCCTTCTCCATCTCCTCCTTCTCCATCTCCTCCTTCTCCATCTCCTCCTTCTCCATCTCCTCCTTCTCCATCTCCTCCTCTTCCTCCTCCTCCATCATCTCCTTCTCCATCTTCTCCACCTTCTCCTTCATCTCCATCATCTCCGTCTCCTCCTTATCATCTCCTTCTTCATCTTCTCTATCATCTCCTTCATCTCCTTCATCTCCTTCTCCTTCATCTCCATTGTTTCCATCTCCTTCATCTGCTTCTCATTCATCTCCTTCTCCTTCACATCCATCTCCTCCTCCATCTCCTCCTTCTCCTCCGTCATCTCCTTCTTCTTCATCTCCATCGTCTCCTTCGCTATCTCCATCGTCTCCTTCATCTCTTTCAGTCTCCTTCGTCTCCATTTCCATCATCTTCATCGTCTCCTTCTCCATCTCCTTCTCTTTCTCTGTCTCCTTCATCCTCCTTCATCTCCTTCTCTATCATTTCCATCTCCTTCTCCTTCATCTCCATCATCTCCTCCTTCTCCATCTCCTCCTTCTCCATCATCTCCTTCTCCATCTCCTCCTTCTCCTCCTTCATCTCCATCATCTCCTTCATCTCCTTCATCTCCATCATTTCCATCTCCTTCATCTGCTTCTCATTCATCTCCTTCTCCTTCACATCCATCTCCTCCTCCATCTCCTCCTTCTCCTCCGTCATCTCCTTCTTCTTCATCTCCATCGTCTCCTTCGCTATCTCCATCGTCTCCTTCATCTCTTTCAGTCTCCTTCGTCTCCATTTCCATCATCTTCATCGTCTCCTTCTCCATCTCCTTCTCTTTCTCTGTCTCCTTCATCCTCCTTCATCCTCCTTCATCTCCTTCTCCATCATTTCCATCTTCTTCTCCATCTCCTTCTCCTTCATCTCCATCATCTCCTCCTTCTCCATCTCCTCCTTCTCCTCCTCTTCCTCCTCCTCCATCATCTCCCTCTCCATCTCCTCCTTCTCCTCCTTCATCTCCATCATCTCCGTCTCCTCCTTATCATCTCCTTCTTCATCTTCTCTATCATCTCCTTCATCTCCTTCTCCTTCATCTCCATCGTTTCCATCTCCTTCATCTGCTTCTCATTCATCTCCTTCTCCTTCACATCCATCTCCTCCTTCTCCTCCTCCATCTCCTTCTTCTTCATCTCCATCGTCTCCTTCGCTATCTCCATCGTCTCCTTCATCTCTTTCAGTCTCCTTCGTCTCCATTTCCATCATCTTTATCGTCTCCTTCTCCATCTCCTTCTCTTTCTCTGTCTCCTTCATCCTCCTTCATCTCCTTCTCCATCATTTCCATCTCCTTCTCCTTCATCTCCATCATCTCCTCCTTCTCCATCTCCTCCTTCTCCATCTCCTCCTTCTCCATCTCCTCCTCTTCCTCCTTCTCCATCATCTCCCTCTCCATCTCCTCCTTCTTCTCCTTCTTCTCCATCATCTCCATCTCCTCCTTATCATCTCCTTCTTCATCTTCTCTATCATCTCCTTCATCTCCTTCTCCTTCATCTCCATCGTTTCCATCTCCTTCATCTGCTTCTCATTCATCTCCTTCTCCTTCACATCCATCTCCTCCTCCACCTCCTCCATCTCCTCCGTCATCTCCTTCTTCTTCATCTCCATCGTCTCCTTCGCTATCTCCATCATCTCCTTCATCTCTTTCAATCTCCTTCATCTCCATTTCCATCATCTTCATCGTCTCCTTCTCCATCTCCTTCTCTTTCTCTGTCTCCTTCATCCTCCTTCATCTCCTTCTCCATCATTTCCATCTCCTTCTCCTTCATCTCCATCATCTCCTCCTTCTCCATCTCCTCCTTCTCCTCCTCTTCCTCCTTCTCCATCATCTCCTTCTCCATCTCCTCCTTCTCCTCCTTCATCTCCATCATCTCCATCTCCTCCTTATCATCTCCTTCTTCATCATCTCTATCATTTCCATCATCTCCTTCTCCATCTCCTTCGTCTCCATCGTTTCCATCTCCTTCATCTGCTTCTCATTCATCTCCTTCTCCTTCACATCCATCTCCTCCTCCATCTCCTCCTTCTCCTCCTTCATCTCCTTCTTCTTCATCTCCATCGTCTCCTTCATTATCTCCATCGTCTCCTTCATCTCTTTCAGTCTCCTTCGTCTCCATTTCCATCATCTTCATCGTCTCCTTCTCCATCTCCTTCTCTTTCTCTGTCTCCTTCATCCTCCTTCATCCTCCTTCATCCTCCTTCATCCTCCTTCATCTCATTCTCCATCATTTCCATCTCCTTCTCCTTCTCCTTCATCTCCATCATCTCCTCCTTCTCCATCTCCTCCTTCTCCTCCTTCATCTCCATCATCTCCGTCTCCTCCTTATCATCTCCTTCTTCATCTTCTCTATCATTTCCATCATCTCCTTCATCTCCTTCTCCATCTCCTTCATCTCCATCGTTTCCATCTCCTTCATCTGCTTCTCATTCATCTCCTTCTCCTTCACATCCATCTCCTCCTGCATCTCCTCCTTCTCCTCCGTCATCTCCTTCTTCTTCATCTCCATCGTCTCCTTCTCTATCTCTTTCAATCTCCTTCATCTCTTTCAATCTCCTTCATCTCTTTCAATCTCCTTCATCTCCATTTCCATCATCTTCATCGTCTCCTTCTCCATCTCCTTCTCTTTCTCTGTCTCCTTCATCCTCCTTCATCCTCCTTCATCCTCCTTCATCTCCTTCTCCATCATTTCCATCTCCTTCTCCTTCATCTCCATCATCTCCTCCTTCTCCATCTCCTCCTTCTCCATCTCCTCCTCTTCCTCCTTCTCCATCATCTCCTTCTCCATCTCCTCCTTCTCCTCCTTCATCTCCATCATCATCTCCTTCATCATCTCCATCATCTCCGTCTCCTCCTTATCATCTCCTTCTTCATCTTCTCTATCATTTCCATCATCTCCTTCATCTCCTTCTCCATCTCCTTCATCTGCTTCTCATTCATCTCCTTCTCCTTCACATCCATCTCCTTCTCCATCTCCTCCTTCATCTCCATCATCATCTCCTTCATCATCTCCATCGTCTCCATCTCCTTCTCCTTATCATCTCCTTCTTCATCATCTCTGTCATTTCCATCATCTCCTTTATCTCCTTCTCCATCTCCTTCATCTCCTTCAGTCTTCTCTATCTCCATAGTCTCCTTCACCTTCTCCATCAGCTCCTTCATCTCCTCCTTCTCCGTCATCTCCTTCATCTCCATCTCCTTCTCTATCTCAATCATCTCCATCTTCTCCTCTATCATCTCCTTCATCTCCTTCTCCATCATCTCCATTATCTCTATCTCCTTCTCCTCCATCTCCTTCAATGTCTTTCAATCTCCATCATCTCCTCCTTCTCCTTCATCTCCTTCATCTCCTCCATCTCCTCCTTCATCTTCTTTTCCATCATCTCCTTCATCTCCTTCTCCATCATCTCCATCTCCTCCATCCCCTTCCCCTCACCAGGTTGGCAGAGACCCAGAGGATCATGGGAGTCCAACCCTTCCCATCAATCACTAACACATGTCCCTCAGCTCCTCGTCCATCGTCCCTTAAATCCCTCCAGGGATGGACAATCAACCTCCTCCTTGAGCAGCTTCTACCAGGGCTGAGAACCCTTGGACCCTATGGGGTCCCTATGGGTCTCTATGGGCTCTCTGTGGGTCCTATTGGTTTCCATTGTGTCCATTGGTTTCTATTGTGTCCGTTCGTTTCTATTGTGTCCATTGGTTTCTATTGGGTCCATTGGTTTCCATTGGGTCCATTGATTTCCATTGGGTCCATTGGTTTCCATTGGGTCCATTGATTTCCATTGGGTCCATTGGTTTCCATTGTGTCCATTGGTTTCCATTGTGTCCATTGGTTTCCATTGTGTCCATTGGTCTCCATTGGGTCCCATTGGTCTCCATTGGGTCCCATTGGTCTCCATTGGGTCCCATTGGTTTCCATTGGGTCCATTGGTTTCCATTGGGTCCATTGGTTTCCGTTGTGTCCATTGGTCTCCATTGGGTCCATTGGTCTCCATTGGGTCCCATTGGTCTCCATTGGGTCCCATTGGTCTCCATTGGGTCCCATTGGTTTCCATTGGGTCCATTGGTTTCTATTGGGTCCATTGGTTTCTATTGGTTTTCTATTGGGTCTATTGGTTTCCATTGGGTCCCATTGGTCTCCATTGGGTCCCATTGGTCTCCATTGGGTCCCATTGGTTTCCATTGGGTCCCATTGGTCTCTATGGGCTCTCTATGGGTCATCACCATTTTGACATTTCCCACACAAAATCCCCTTTTTTTATGCCAAATTCCCCCATTTCCCCCACACAAAATTCCCTATTTCCACAAAAAATCAACATTTTCTCACACAAAGTTACCTTTTCCCACAAAAAATTGACATTTCCCCACACAAGTTGCCCTTTTTATGCCAAATTCTCCCATTTCCCACACACAAATTTCCCTATTTCCACAAAGAAAACCAACATTTTCTCACACAAAATTCCCTTTTTCCACAAGAAAATTGACATTTTCTCCACAAAATTCCCCTTTTTCTCCCACAAACTCTCCTATTTCCACCCAAATTTCTCTTTTTCCACCCAAGTTGTCCCTTTTAACACCCAAACTCGACCAAAAATGCCATTTTTTCCCAAAATTTCCTGGTTTTTTCTCAGTCTTTCAGCCGCTCTCAGCGCAGAGGCCAAGGAGGAGAGCAAAAGGCCTCAGGGCCTCCTGCAGGGTGAGCACAGAACCTGATCTTGGGGCAAAAATGGAGGATTTGCGGCAAAAATGGAGGATTTGGGGCAAAAATGGAGGATTTGGGTTAAAAAAGGAGGATTTGGGGGCAAAAAAGGAGGATTTTGAGGGACAAAAGGGAGATTTGAGGAGAGAAATGGAAGATTTTGAGGGGAAAAAGGAGGATTTTGAGAGGAAATGAAGGAGTTTGAGGGGAAAATGAAGGATTTTGAGGGGAAAAGGAGGATTTTGAAAGGAAAATGGACAATTTTGAGAGCAAAAGGATGATTTTGAGGGGAAAATGAAGGATCTTGAGGGGAAAATGAAGGATCTTGAGGGGAAAATGAAGGATTTTGAGGGGAAAATGAGGATTTTGAGGGGAAAAGGAGGATTTTGAGGGGGAAAAGGAGGATTTTGAGGGGAAGAAGAGAGTTTTGAGAGGAAATGAATGATTTTGAGGGGAAAAGGAGGATTTTGAGGGGAAAATGGACAATTTTGAGAGCAAAAGGATGATTTTGAGGGGAAAATGGAGGATTTTGAGGGGAAATGGACAATTTTGAGAGCAAAAGGATGATTTTGAGGGGAAAACCGAGGATTTTGAGGGGAAATGGTTGATTTTGAGGGGAAAATGGTTGATTTTGAAGGAAAAAGGAGGGTTTTGAGAGGAAAATGGAGGATTTTGAGGGGAAAATGGAGGATTTTGAGGGGAAAAGGACGATTTCAGTGTCTTTTTTCCAGCCCATTCCGGCCCCGTCTACGCTTTGGCCTCCACCGAGCGGCTCCTGCTCAGCGCGAGCGACGGGGAAGTCAAGGCCTGGGCCTGGGCCGAGCTGGGCAAGAAGGTAGGTGCCTCCCAGACTCCATTTTGGACTCTTCAGCTTCCATTTTGAGCCTTTCAGGTTCCATTTTGAACCTCTCTGGTTCCATTTTGAGCCTCTCGGGTTCCATTTTGAACTCCCTGGTTCCATTTTGAGCCTCTTGGATTCCGTTTTGAGCCTTTTTCTCACACACAATATTCACCTTTTTCTCACACACAAAATTCACCTTTTTCTAGACAAAATTGACCTTTTTCTCACACAAAATTCACCTTTTTTCTCACACAAAATTGACCTTTTCCTCACACACAAAATTCACCTCTTTCTCACACACAAAATTCCCCTTTTTCTCCCACAAAATTCCCCTTTTTCTCCCACAAAATTCCCCTTTTTCTCACGCACAAAATTCCTCTTTTTGTCACGCACAAAATTCACCTTTTTCTCACACAAAATTGACCTTTTCTCCCACAAAATTCGCCTTTTTCTCTCCACAAAATTCACCTCTTTCTCACACAAAATTCACCTCTTTCTCACACAAAATTCACCTTTTTTCTCACACAAAATTCGCCTCTTTTCTCACACAAAATTCACCTTTTTTCTCCCACAAAATTCCCCTTTTTCTCCCACAAAATTCCCCTTTTTCTCCCACAAAATTCACCTTTTTCTCATGCACAAAATTCACCTTTTTCTCACACACAAAATTCACCTTTTCCCACACAAAATTCACCTCTTTCTCACACAAAATTCGCCTCTTTCTCACACACAAAATTCACCTCTTTCTCACACAAAATTCACCTCTTTCTCCCACAAAATTCGCCTCTTTCTCCCACAAACTCTGGGATTTCCACCCAAGTTGCTCTTTTTCCACCCAAATTGTCCTTTTAACACCCATTTTGAACTCCTTGGTTCCGTTTTGAGCCTCTCGGCTTCCATTTTGAGCTCCTCAGCTTCTATTTTGAGCCTTTTTCTCACACAAAATTCACCATTTTCTCTCCACAAAATTCACCTTTTTCTCACACACAAAATTCACCTTTTTCTAGACAAAATTCTCCTTTTTCTCACACAAAATTCACCTTTTTTCTCACACAAAATTCGCCTTTTTCTCACACAAAATTCGCCTTTTTCTCACACACAAAATTGACCTTTTTCTCACACACAAAATTCACCTCTTTCTCACACACAAAATTCACCTCTTTCTCACACACAAAATTCACCCTTTTTCTCACACAAAATTCACCTTTTCTCCCACAAAATTCGCCTTTTTCTCTCCACAAAATTCACCTTTTTCTCACACAAAATTCACCTCTTTCTCCCACAAAATTCACCCTTTTTCTCTCCACAAAATTCACCTCTTTCTCCCACAAAATTCGCCTCTTTCTCCACAAACTCTGGGATTTCCGCCCACGTTGCTCTTTTTCCACCCAAATTGTCCTTTTAACACCCATTTTTGAACTCCTTGGTTCCATTTTGAGCCTCTCGGCTTCCATTTTGAGCTCCTCAGCTTCCATTTTGAGCCTCTTTTCTTCCATTCTGAGCTCCTCAGCTTCCATTTGAAACCTCTCCGGTTCCATGTTGAGCCTCTCGGCTTCCGTTTTGAACTCCCTGGTTCCGTGTTGAGCCTCTCTCCTCCCGTTTTGAGGCCCCTGGTTCCGCTTTTGAGGTCTTTTCTCTCATTTTTTGGGTTCTTTTCCCCTCATTCCCAGGTTCTTCCCTCTCACTTTCGGGGCGTTTCCCCCCCCCACCCCCCCCCCCCCTCCTCACCCCGTTTTCTCCCCCTCCCTCTAGGGCTGCCGAGAGCTCTGGAGCCGTCGCCCTCCCTGCAGGTAACTGGGTCCCCCCCGACCCCCAAAATGGGGCTGGAGACCCAGACCCCAAACCCTGAGCTCTGGGACCCCCAAAACGTTGGCTGGAGCCTCAACCCTGAGCTCCGCGACCCCCAAGATGGAGCTTTTTCCCCCCAAAATGGAGCTTTTTTTTCCCCCCCTTAGGAGCAGCCTGGAGGTGCCTGAGGTCAACGCCCTGGAGGTCGGCTCTAGGGTGAGGCCCGACTGACGTCCCCAATGGCCTTGGGGGACCCCTGAGTGACACCTCTGATGGCTTCGGGGGGACCCCCACCCCCCGAGCGACGTTAACCCCTCGTGTTCCCCCCGTCCAGGACTCGCTGGTGTTGGCAGGAGGCGACGGGGCCGTCCGGGTCCTCGACCTGGAAACCGGAACCTTCACCGTGAGGGGGTTTGGGGACATTTGAAGGGATTTGGGGGTCAATCCGGAGGGATTTGGGGACATTCTGGAGGGATTTAAGGTCAATGTAGAGGGATTTGGGGTCAATGTAGAGGGATTTGGGACATTTGAAGGGATTTAGGATCAATCCAGAGGGATCTGGGGACATTGAAGGGATTTGGGGTCAATCCAGAGGGATTTGGGGTCAATCCAGAGGGACTTAGGGTCAATCCAGAGGGATTTGGGGACATTGAAAGGGGTTTGGGGTCAATCTAGAGGGATTTGGGGTCAATTTGGAGGGATTTGGGGACAATCTGGAAAGATTTGGGGTCAATCCTGAGGGATTTGGGACATTGAAGGGATTTGGGTCAATCCAGAGGGATTTGGGGACATTGAAAGGGGTTTAGGGTCAATCTGGAGGGATTTGGGGACAATCTAGAGGGATTTGGGGACATTGAAGGGGTTTGGGGACAATCTAGAGGGATCAGGGTCTAATCCGGAGGGATCTGTGGCCGTGGAAGGGGTTTGGGGACCAGTCAGAGGTGACACCGCGTCCCCCCCCAAAGCACGAGCTGCGAGGCCACCAGGACTATGTGCACTGCCTGGCCCTGAGGGGACCCCAACAGTGCCTCTCGGGGGGCGAGGACGGCTCCGTCCGCCTATGGGGTGAGCTGACCCCCCCCCCCCAGTGTCCCCAGACCCCCCCTCTGACCCCCCCGTGTCCCCCCAGACCCTCTCTGACCCCCCCCAAGACCCTATTGTGACCCTCTTGATGTCCCCAGACCCCCCCATGACCTCCCCCCCATGTCCCCATGACCCCCCCCATGTCCCCCCAGACCCCCCTTGTGACCCCCCCCGATGTCCCCAGATGCCCCCTGACCCCCCCCAGACCCCTTCTGACCCCCACTCTGGACCCCTCATGTCCCCCTCTGACCCCACCGAGACCTTATTGTGACCCTCCCCATGTCCCAGACGCCCTCTGACCCCCCATGTCCCCCAGACCCCCTCTGACCCCCCCAAGACCCTATTGTGACCCTCCTGATGTCCCCAGATGCCCCCTGACC
>JAUMJK010002278.1:0-28941 GCA_033558105.1 Coccyzus lansbergi | reverse complement strand
ACTGAGCCGGAATGGGGCGTGGTTAAGGATAGGGGCGTGGCTAACAGTGGAGGGAAATGGACACCCGGAGAATCACATAATCAGCAGGTTGGAAAAGACCCAAAGGATCGTGGAGTCCAACCATTCCCATCAATCACTAACCCATGTCCCTCAGCACCTCGGCCACCCGTCCCTTAAACCCCTCCAGGGAAGGGGACTCAACCCCCTCCCTGGGCAGCCTCTCCCATTGCCCAATCACCCTTTCCACGAAAAATTTCCTCCTGATGTCCAGCCTGCACGTCCCCTGGTGGAGCTTGAGGCCATTCCCTCTCGGCCTGTCCCTTGGCAGAAGAGCCCAGCTCCCTCCTCTCCACAACCTCCTCCCAGGGAGTTGCAGAGAGCAATGAGGTCTCCCCTCAGCCTCCTCCTCTTCTCCAGGATAAACACCCCCAGCTCTCTCAGATGCTCCTCACAATCCTTCTTCTCCAGCCCCTTCCCCAGCTCTGGTGCTCTTGTCTGGACTCACTCCAGAGCCTCAATATCTTTCTTGTGCTGAGGGGTCAGAACTGACCCCAGGATTCGAGGTTCAGTCTCCCCAGGGCCGAGTCCAGAGGGAGAAGAACCTCCCTGGACCCGCTGGCCACACTGTGTTTGATCCAAGCCAAGATGCCATTGGCCTCCTTGGCCACGAGGTGTTCAGTCACGTCCTGGGGTCCCCTTGGCTTGGTCACACACACTGGCTGGGTACACTACAAGAGCCTGGCCCCCCACCCCACACACAACCTGGTAACCCTACGGCAGCCTCAGGACCTGAGCCCCAGTCTGGGGACACCCCCGATTCCCAGCCTGGGATCCATACACACACAGAGCCTGCAGACTCCCCCATGGCTTCCTACAGTCCTGTCTGACTGGGGAAGTTCCACTGGACTGGACCCCACACACAGCCTGGGACCCACACACAGCCTGGGACCCTCAACAGCCTGGGACCCACACACAGCCTGGGGCCCACACACAGCCTGGGACCCACACACAGCCTGGGGCCCACACACAGACTGGGACACCCAACAGTCTGGGACCCCCAACAGCCTGGGACCCCAAACAGCCTAGGACCTCCATACAGCCTGGGACCCCCAACAGCCTGAGGCCCCCCAACAGTCTGGGACCCACACACAGCCTGGACCCTCAACAGCCTGGGACCCACACACAGCCTGGGGCCCACACACAGGCTGGGACCCCAAACAGCCTGGGACCTCCATACAGCCTGGGACCCCCAACAGCCTGGGGCCCCCCAACAGTCTGGGACCCCCAACAGCCTGGGACCCACATGCAGCCTGGGGCCCCCCAACAGCCTGGGACCCACACACAGCCTGGGACCTCCATACAGCCTGGAACCCACACACAGTATGGGACACACACAGCGTGGGGCCCATACACAGCCTGGGACCCACGCACAGCCTGGGACCCACACACAGCCTGGGAACCCCCGACAGCCTGGGACCCCCACACAGCCTGGGGACACACACACAGCCTGGGTCCCCCAACAGCCTGGGTCCCCCAACAGCCTGGGGACACACACACAGCCTGGGACCACCACACAGCCTGGGAACCCCTGACAGCCTGGGACCCCCACACAGCCTGGGTCCCCCAACAGCCTGGGACCTACACACAGTCTGGGACCCACACACAGCCTGGGGACACACACACAGCCTGGGACCCCCACACAGCCTGGGACCCGCAACAGCCTGGGGCCCACACACAGCCTGGGACCCACACACAGCCTAGGGCCCACACACAGCCTGGGGACCCCTAACAGTCTGGGACCCCCAACAGTCTGGGACCCACACACAGCCTGGGGACCCCCAACAGTCTGGGACCCACTCACAGCCTGGGGCCCCCACACATAGCCTGAGCACCCCCAACAGCCTGAGCACCCCTCAACAGCCTGGGGCCTCTATACAACCTGGGACCCCCACACAGCCTGAGCACCCCACAACAGCCTGGGCACCCCACACTGTTAGGGCACCCATGGCCTGGGGGTGTCCCGGGGTGCAGACAGGGCCGGGCAGGCAGCAGGCATGGGGAGTTTTGGGGTTGCTGGCCATTTCCGGCAGGTGAGTCACAGCTACTGCCGGCGATTTAGGGAAGTGAAAGGGGTGCCCGGAAAGCACCCTGAGAGCCGTGGACACGCACATCCCGGGCCAGCAGTGTGGCGCAACCGCCTGCAGCCACGGAGCAGGAGGGGGGCAACCAGGGACCCCAAAGCACCTTGTCCTCAAAGCACCACGTCCCCAAGGGCCATGTCCCCAAAGCACCATGTCCCCAAGTGCTGTATCCCCAAAGCATCACGTCTCTAAGGGCCATGTCCCCAAAGCGCCATGACCCCAAGTGCTGTATCCCCAAAGCATCATGTCCCCAAAGCACCATGTCCCGAGGGACCATGTCCCCAAAGCATCACATCCCCAAGGACCATGTCCTCAAAGCACCATGTCCCCAAGTGCTATATTCCCAAAGCACCATGTTCCAAAGTGCTGTGTCCCCAAACATCAGGTCCCCAAGGGCCATGTCCCCAAAGCACCATGTCCCCAAGTGCTGTATCCCCAAAGCATCATGTCCCCAAAGCACCATGTCCCGAGGGACCATGTCCCCAAAGCATCACATCCCCAAGGACCATGTCCTCAAAGCACCATGTCCCCAAGTGCTATATTCCCAAAGCATCATGTCCCCAAGTGCTATATACCCAAAGCATCATGTCCCCAAGTGCGATATTCCCAAAGCACTGTGTCCCCAAGTGTTATATTCCCAAAGCATCATATCCCCAAGTGTTATATTCCCAAAGCACCATGTTCCCAAGTGCTGTATCCCCAAAGCACCATGTCCCCAAGTGCTATATTCCCAAAGCATCATGTCCCCAAGTGTTATATTCCCAAAGCACCATGTTCCCAAGTGCTGTATCCCCAAAGCACCATGTCCCCAAGTGTTATATTCCCAAAGCATCATGTCCCCAAGTGTTATATTCCCAAAGCACCATGTCCCCAAGAGCTATATTCCCAAAGTACCATGTTCCCAAGTGCAATATTCCCAAAGCACCATGTTCCCAAGTGCTGTATTCCCAAAGCACCATGTTCCCAAGTGCTATATTCCCAAAGCACTGTGTCCCCAAGTGCTATATTCCCAAAGCACTGTGTCCCCAAGTGTTATATTCCCAAAGCACCATGTTCCGAAGTGCTGTATCCCCAAAGCAACATGTTCCCAAGTGCTGTATTCCCAAACATCAGGTCCCCAAAGGGCCATGTCCCCAAACCACCACATCCCCAAGGGCACCAAGTCCCCAGAGCACCAGGTCCCCAAGTGCTCTATCCCCAAAGCATCACGTCCCCAAGGGCCGTGTCCCCAAATCACCACATCCACAAGGGCCATGCCCCCAAGATATAACAGGTGGGCACAAGGGGCCAAGGGGACAGCAGGGTCCCACATCCTCTGATTACGATGGGCGAAGGGGACAGGATGGGGAGAGCCCTGGGCAGCCAGGAGGAAGCTGTGGGGAAATGGTGGAGTGGCAGCGCTTGCATCAGCGGCGCCTTCCGGAGCGGCCGCAGTCCCAGCCCTGGGAAAGCTGGACATCATCATGGCCTTCGCGGCCCCATTGGGCTGCGACCACTCCTACTGGGGCAGTGTGGTCACCGAGGGTGGCACATGGGTACCAGGTCCACACCCCAACACCAGACATCGCTTTTTCTAGGCTCTTCTCCCAAGTGACAGTGGACAGGACAAGAGGGAATGGCCTCAAGCTCCACCAGGGGAGGGTCAGGCTGGACATCAGGAAAAAATATTTCATGGAAAGGGTCATTGGGCACTGGCAGAGGCTGCCCAGGGAGGGGGTGGACAAGGCGCTGAGGGAGATGGTTTAGTGATTGATGGGAATGGTTGGATTTAATGATCCACTGGGTCCTTTCCAACCTGGTGATTCTATGATTGTATAATCGCTCCTGCTCCCTGCCCCACACCCCAAACCCAGCCATATCCCATCCAACCCCATCCCAACAGGGATCCTGCTCCTCTTCCCACGCATTCAGCCCCACGGCCCCAGCCCCACAGCCCTCCTGGTATTGCCAGAGGAACTGAGCAAAGCCGGCTGTTGCGAAAGGTGGAAATCCCGCTCTGACGGCGCTTCCTTCCAGCGACTCTTGAAAACCCATCGCCCCAGCGCTGGGCTCAGACCGTGCCCGGGCAGCATCACAAGCAGGACAAGCCCGAGCAGGCAGCCCAACGCCGCGACTCTCACCCGATACCAGCAGGTTTTCACGGTCGGTGGAGATGGCATTCGTTCCGGATCTGGACTCACTGGAGAGCAGCAGGTAAGGGTGGACGTGCCGGGTGGGGCGTTGAGGACAAGATGCTACCCTGGGGCCACACTGGGCCTGGTTTCACCATTTCTGTTTTTTTTTTTCCTTCCAGCCTGAGTGAGGAGACATTCTACGGCCCTGAGTGCCTTTGCCTGCAGAAGGTAATGCTGGGGCAGGGGTGGGAGTGGGATTTGGACCTTGATGATGGGGAAGCTGAGCTCTCCCCTGTTTGGAATCTTGATCTTGGCATCAAGATTCCAATATTGCACGTACGCTGGGGCAAGCGGCCGATGCCTCGGTGAACCTGCAATATTAGCAGTGAGCAGGGAGCAAACGGCCCATGTTCTCATGCTTGTAGCTTGTTGAGATCTTGGAATCTTTATTAAGACCCATGGGTTAATAGGAGAGGAATGCGCTAGGCAGAAAAAATGAAGATAAGGGGCACATCTGCGGAAAACAGGGGGGTTTGCGCTCTGCCGCTGCACTGTGGGATTCTCACGGGTGGAAATTCACTGGGGTAGCTGCTACTGGATAGAAAGGGTGGCCAAGATGGCCAGTGACATCTCGGCTTGGATCAGACACGGTGTGGCCAGCAGGGCCAGGGAGGTTCTTCTCCCTCTGGACTCGGCACTGGGGAGACCGAACCTCGAATCCTGGGGTCAGTTCTGGGCCCCTCAGCACAAGAAGGATGTTGAGGCTCTGGAGTGAGTGCAGAGAAGAGCAATGAAGCTGGGGAAGGGGCTGGAGAAGAAGGATTGCGAGGAGCGTCTGAGAGAGCTGGGGGTGTTTATCCTGGAGAAGAGGAGGCTGAGGGGAGACCTCATTGCTCTCTATAACTCCCTGAGAGGAGGTTGTAGAGAGGAGGGAGCTGGGCTCTTCTCCCAAGGGACAGAGGACAGGACGAGAGGGAATGGCCTCAAGCTCCACCAGGGGAGACATATTTCATGAAAAGGTCCATTGGTCACTGGGAGAGGCTGCCCAGGGAGGGGGTTTGCATTCTCTAAATAAAGTTGGTCTCGATCGTTGCCCCCATTGATGAAGTCTGTCCCTCAATCCCTACACTCACCCTACATCTCTTTCCCTCCCCAGAAACCTCGCCTGGACTTGGACATGACACATCCTCAAGTGGACATCCAGGTGACAGCGACCAAGGGACACTCCGCCAGGACCTTTCGCCAGGCTGCCACCCTCATGGTGGCTGTGACCAAGCTCCTAAAGCAGCCGGAACCCACGGACTTTGCTGACAGTGACCTTGGGTGCTTCCTGGACCGACTCTTTGGTACGGAGGGTGATGCTGAGGGCATCGTCCCGTCCAGGGGATGCTCTTGGGGGATACTTTTCAACCCCAGTGCATCAGTGTCCCCTGACCGTCTCCCTCCTCCGCAGAGCCCGTAACCTTCCATCAGGTGACGAGTCACCACGCTGGGGCACCCGTGTACCGCTACACCCGCTCCCAGTCCTTTGACATCCTAGACATCGACCAAAAGTGCTTCGTCCTCGAGTCGCCCACCCAGCTGGTGGCCCTGCACCTCCAAGGACCCTCTGCTGGGCGCAAAGGTGAGGGGACACAGTCCATTCTCAAGCTCCCTGGGACCACCTAAGAGCCACCCTGCACCCTCAGGACCACCCGCTAACCCTCCCCTTTCTCTCTGCAGTGAAGCTCAACATTGCTCTGTACCGTCCGAGGGCATCGCAGGGTGATTCAAGCAACGGGCGGCTGCCTGTGGCTTTGGGCATCAAAGGCTACCAGCTCTACATGTCGTGCGTGATGGGTGGCACTGAGCCTGTGCTGCAGCTGGAGGTGAGCAGGAGGTCCCGCTGGCTCCATCATTTAAATGGTGTTAAGTCCAGCTGGAGGCCAGTGACAAGTGGGGTTCCCCAGGGCTCAGTGGGTCCAGCCCTGTTCAATGTCTTCATCAATGACCTGGATGAAAGCATTGAGGGTACCCTTAGCAAGTTTGCAGATGACACAAAGCTGTGTGGAAGTGTGGATCTGCTGGAGGGTCGGGAGGCTCTGCAAAGGAACCTAAACAGGCTGGATCCATGGGCAGAGTCCAATGGGATGAGGTTTAACACGGCCAAATGCCGCATCCTGCACTTGGGGCACAACAACCCCATGCAGAGCTACAGACTGGGAGAAGTCTGGCTGGAAAACTGCCAGGAGGAGAGGGACCTGGGGGTGTTGGTCGAAAGCCGACTGACCATGAGCCAGCAGTGTGCCCAGGGGGCCAAGAAGGCCAATGACATCCTGGCTTGGATCAGAAATGGTGTGACCAGCAGGGCCAGGGAGGTGATTCTCCCTCTGGACTCAGCACTGGTGAGGCCGCTCCTTGAATCCTGTGTTCAGTTGTGGGCCCCTCAGCACAAGAAGGATGTTGAGGCTCTGGAGTGAGTCCAGAGAAGAGCAACGAAGCTGGTGAAGGGACTGGAGAACAGGCCCTATGAGGAGTGTCTGAGAGAGCTGGGGGTGTTTATCCTGGAGAAGAGGAGGCTGAGGGGAGACCTCATTGCTCTCTACAACTCCCTGAGAGGAGGTTGTAGAGAGGAGGGAGCTGGGCTCTTCTCCCAAGTAACAGGGGACAGGACAAGAGGGAATGGCCTCAAGCTCCGCCAGGGGAGATTTAGGCTGGAGATTAGGAGGAGGTTTTTCACACAGAGGGTCATTGGGTATTGGAATAGGCTGCCCAGGGAGGTGGTTGATTCCCCTTCCCTGGAGGTGTTTAAGGGATGGGTAGTTGAGGTCTTGAGGGACATGGGTTAGTGTTTGATAGGAATGGTTGGACTCGATGATCCGATGTGTCTCTTCCAACCTGGTGATTCTATGATTCTGAACCCCATCTGGTCTCCCCCGGGCTTGCAGGAAGCCGACATCAGGAAGGACATCGAGAGCTCAGAGCTGATCCGCTTCATCTTCTACCGCCTGGACAGCCCGGCCGAGGGCACCACGCGCTTCGAGTCGGCTGCCTTCCCAGGCTGGTTCATCTGCACCTCCCTGCAGCCGCGCCAGCCTGTCGGCATCACCAACCAGCCCGACCAGGTCAACATTGCCACCTACGAGCTGAGCAGGCACTGAGGGGTCCCAGCCCAACCCAACCCAACCCAACCGGCAGTTGCTGGTTTCCAGGCTGTATGTACCGAGTACAAACCTCTCCGGAACCCCCGTCCACCGTCTATTTCAGGTGAAATAGCAGCTCTGGGCCCTGTGGGCCTGCATCGCCCTGAGTCTTACTTATTTATTTGGTCCGTCCCATGCTTCTGTACTTATTTATTGTGTTTGCTGCTTGCTTTTAACTTATCTACGTCTTGTCAGAAATGTTTGGTTTGTTATTTGGAATGAGGGAATTTGGTGACGGAGGTGGAAATAAAAGGTTTCCAAAACTGTGTGGATCAGCGTGTTGCTCTCAAACAGTGTGAACTGGGGAAGTGATTCTCCCGCTGTGCTCTGCACCAGGGAGGCCGAACCTCTAATCCTGGGGTCAGTTCTGGCCCCTCGCTCTAAAGAAAACATTGAGGTCCTGGAGTGTGTCCAGAGAAGAGCAATGAAGCTGGGGAAGGGGCTGGAGAACAAGGATTGTGAGGAGCGTCTGAGAGAGCTGAGGGTGTTTATCCTGGAGAAGAGGAGGCTGAGGGGTGACCTCATTGCTCTCTGCAACTGCCTGAGAGGAGGTTGTGGAGAGGAGGGAGCTGGGCTCTTCTCCCAAGGGACAGGGGACAGGCCGAGAGGGAATGGCCTCAAGCTCCACCAGGGGAGGGTCAGGATGGACATTAGGAAGAATTTTTCTCAGAAATGGTCACTGGGCAGTGTCAGAGTCTGCCCAGGGAGGGGGTTGATTCCCCTTCCCTGGAGGGGTTTAAGGGATGGGTGGCCAAGGTGCTGAGGGACATGGGTTAGTGATTGATGGGGGTGCTGGTTGACAGCCGACTGAACATGAGCCAGCAGTGTGCCCAGGTGGCCAAGAAGGCCAAGGGCATCCTGGCTTGGATCAGAAATGGTGTGACCAGCAGGGCCAGGGAGGAGATTCTCCCTCTGGACTCAGCACTGGTGAGGCTGCTCCTTCAATCCTGTGTTCAGTTGTGGGCCCCTCAGCACAAGAAGGATGTTGAGGCTCTGGAGCGAGTCCAGAGAAGAGCAACGAAGCTGGTGAAGGGGCTGGAGAACAGGCCCTATGAGGAGCGGCTGAGAGAGCTGGGGGGGTTTATCCGGGAGAAGAGGAGGCTGAGGGGAGACCTCATTGCTCTCTACAACTACCTGGAAGGAGGTTGTGGAGAGGAGGGAGCTGGGCTCTTCTCCCAAGGGACAGGACAAGAGGGAATGGCCTCAAGCTCCACCAGAGGAGATTTAGGCTGGAGATCAGGAGGAAGTTTTTCACAGAAAGGGTCATTGGGCACCAGAACAGGCTGCCCAGGGAGGTGGTTGATTCCCCTTCCCTGGAGGTGTTTAAGGGACGGGTGGATGAGGTCCTGAGGGACATGGGTTAGTGTTTGATAGGAATGGTTGGACTCGATGATCCGATGGGTCTCTTCCAACCTGGTTGGTCTACGATTCTATGAATGGTTGGACCCGATGATCCGGTGGGTCCTTTCTGTAATTCTGAGTGGCTGAGGGAGCTGGGGCTGTTTAGGCTGGAGGAGGCTGAAGAGAGCCCTCATGGCTCTCCCCAGCCCTGTGAAAGGAGGTTGCAGAGAGGTGGGTGTTGGTCTCTTTTCCCAAGTGTCAAGAGGAAACGGCCTCAAACTGCATCAGGGCAAGTTCAGGTTGGCCATTAGGACAATTTCTCCACAGAAAGGGTTCCCAGGCCCTGGAAGATGCCTCCCAGGGAGGTGCTGGGGTCTCCATTCCTGGAAGGGCTAGAAGGCGGGTAACATACTCTGCACCCGGAATTCCACGTCGCTCTGCGTGTGACGTCACGCGGCGCGCCCGCATGCCCTAAGCCACGCTCCCTCGTGGCCTCTGGCCAATCAGAACTCGCAGAGCTCCCCGTCGATCCCCATTGGTCGGTTCGAAGTGGGCGGCGGGGCGGCCGTTGGGGCCGTTGGGGCGGTGGGAGCCATGGACAGAGCAGGGGTTGGAGGTGAGGGGGACAGGGACAGGGACATGGGAGGGGGAGGGCCGTGGGGGGATCCTGTGGGGCGGGGATATGGTGAGGGAGGAATGATGTGGGGCAGGGATATAGGAGATGGGATGTTGTGGGGCAGGGATATGAGGGGCGTGGATGCTGTGGGGCAGGGACATGGGTGGGAGGATGCTGTGGGGCAGGGATATGAGGGGTGGGGGATGCTGTGGGGCAGGGACGTGGTGGGGGGATCCTGTGGGGCAGGGACACGGTGGGGGATGCTGTGGGCCAGGGTTGCTGTAGGGCAGGGACACTGTGGGGGAATCTTGTGGGGCAGAGACATGGTGGGGGATGCTGTGGGGCAGGGATATGAGGGGTGGGGAATTCTGTGGGGCAGTGACACGGTGGGGGATGCTGTGGGGCAGCAATATGAGGGGTGTGGGAATCCTGTGGGGCAGGGACACTGTGGGGCAGGGATATGGGGAGGGGGGAATGATGTGGGGCAGGGACATGGTGGGGGGATCCTGTGGGGCAGTGACACGGTGGGGGATGCTGTGGGGCAACAATATGAGGGGTGTGGGAATCCTGTGGGGCAGGGACACTGTGGGGCAGGGATATGGGGAGGGGGGAATGATGTGGGGCAGGGATATAGGGGATGGGATGTTGTGGGGCAGAGACATGGATGGGAGGATGCTGTGAGGCAGGGATATGAGGAGTGGGGAATGCTGTGGGGCAGGGACACGGTGGGGGATGCTGTGGGGCAGGGACATGGATGGGGAAATGCTGTGGGGTAGGGACATGGATGGGGGGATGCTGTGGGGTAGGGACATGGATGGGGGGATGCTGTGGGGTAGGGACATGGATGGGGGGATGCTGTGGGGCAGAGACATGGAGGGGGGGCTGCTGTGGGGCAGGGATATAGTGGGTTGGGATGCCTTGGGGCAGGGACACTGAGGGGGGATGCTGTGGAGCAGGGATATGGAGTGGATGCTGTGGGGCCCTGAGCGTCAGAGAGCTCAGAGCTTGACATGCCCCTGAGTCCAGGGCTGATATCCCGTTTATCCCATGCATGGAAACACTCCGGGAATTTCTGGAAGCAGCACCAGGCGCAAGCAGGGATGAGGGCCCTGTGTGGTGCTGCTGTGAATGTAAAATAAACACCCTCTTATCGGAGCTCTAAATGCTGAAGTCGTGATGTGTGAACTCTATTTTCCTCCCACCTTTTTGCAGACGAGCGGAGAAAAGGCTTCCTGGCAGCCAAGGAAAAGCCAAAACATCTGAACACCAAGTAAGTCAGGAGGATGTTGGGCTTAGACTGGATGATCCCACAGCCCTTGAGATATTTAACCTTTTTTTTAACCCGTGGAGTGAGTCCAGAGAAGAGCAACGAAGCTGGTGAAGGGGCTGGAGAAGAAGGATTGTGAGGAGCGTCTGAGAGAGCTGGGGGTGTTTATCCTGGAGAAGAGGAGGCTGAGGGGAGACCTCATTGCTCTCTGCAACTCCCTGAGAGGAGGTTGTAGAGAGGAGGGAGCTGGGCTCTCCTCCCAATGGACAGAACGAGAGGGAATGGCCTCAAGCTCCACCAGGGGAGGGTCAGGCTGAACATCAGGAAAAAATATTTCATGGAAAAAGTGATTGGTCAGTGTCAGAGGCTGTCCAGGGAGGGGGTTGATTCCCCTTCCCTGGAGGTGTTTAAGGGACGGGTGGACAAGGTGCTGAGGACATGGGTTAGTTTAGATGGGAATGCTTGGACTTGATTAGGAAAAAAATTTTCCTGGGAAGGGTGATTGGTCAGTGTCAGAGGCTGCCCAGGGAGGGGGTTGAGTCCCCTTCCCTGGAGGGGTTTAAGGGACAGGTGGACGAGGTCCTGGTTTAGTGTTTGATAGGAATGGTTGGACTTGATGATCTGGTGGGTCTCTTCCAACCTGGTCATTCTGTGATTCTATGATTCTGCAGCAGCTGTTCATTCACCTGGTGTCTTGTTTGGTTTCCCACAGACCCTTTCTAAAGGACCAGACAAATCACTTCAATCCAGCCTCAGGACCCTTCTCAAAACCAGGGAGTGTAAGTAGACATCTTTTTGAGTCTGGCTTTGTGTTTCATGCTTGAAGCCAGAGCAGAGCTGAGCACGCAAATTGAGACAGCAAGCTCTGCACTTGCAGGTTGCAGAGAGGTGGTAATAAGTCAACTAATAATTTTCTAGAGGAATTTAGCACGTGTGCACCACTGGCTTTCTTAGAATCATAGAACAACCAGGTTGGAAGAGACCCATAGGATCATCGAGTCCAACCATTCCTATCAAACACAAAACCATGTCCCTCAGGACCTCATCCACCCGTCCCTTAAACACATCCAGGGAAGGGGAATCAACCACCTCCCTGGGCAGCCTATTCCAATGCCCAATGACCCTCTGTGGGAAAAACTTCCTCCTAATCTCTAGCCTAAATCTCCCCTGGTGGAGCTTGAGGCCATTCCCTCTTGTCCTGTCCCCTGTCCCTTGGGAGAAGAGCCCAGCTCCCTCCTCAACACAACCTCCTTTCAGGTAATTGGAGAGAGTAATGAGGTCTCCTCTCAGCCTCCTCTTCTCCAGGATAAACACCCCCAGCTCTCTCAGACGCTCCTCATAAGACCTGTTCTCCAGCCCCTTCACCAACTTCGTTGCTCTTCTCTGGACTCGCTCCAGAGCCTCAACATCCTTCTTGTGCTGAGGGGCCCACAACTGAACACAGGATTCAAGGAGCAGTCTCACCAGTGCTGAGTCCAGAGTGAGAAGAACCTCCCTGGCCCTGCTGGTCACACCATTTCTGATCCAAGCCAGGATGCCCTTGGCCTTCTTGGCCACCTGGGCACACTGCTGCCTCATGGTCAGTCGACTGTCGACCAACACCCCCAGGTCCCTCTCCTCCTGGCAGTTTTCCAGCCAGACTTCTCCCAGTCTATATTTCTGCATAGGGTTGTTGTGCCCCAAGTGCAGGACCCGGCATTTGTCACAATAAACCCTTCGCACGAGCATAGAATCAATCATATAGAATCATAGAATCACCAGGTTGGAAGAGACCCACCGGATCATCGAGTCCAACCATTCCTATCAAAATTCCAGCATGCGCTGGGCTGAGGGGGTGTGAGCTGCTGGGCTTTGACCCAGCCGAGCTCTCCTCAGGGCTAAGGTTTTCTCTTTCTCTCCAGGTTGTTGGCAACAAGAAGGACGTCAGAAACACAGTGAAGGACACTCAGAGGGGTGGCAAGCTCGAAACCAAACCCCCGCAGCACCGGGAGCCCTCCAAACCCATCCACCCTCCTCAGCACCACCGTTTCGATACCTCTCGGAGCGCGGTGGTGTGTCCAGAGCAGCCAAGGAAGAGCACAAAGCCTCCTGTGGGGCTGGTGTCGAGCATGAGCCGCTCCACACAACCCACGGGGAGACTCCCATCTTCAGCCTCTGGTCGTCTGGATCCAGAAAGGAACAAGAAGCCTGGACAGGAGGTTGTCAAGACTGCAGCGTCTCAGGCTGGAAGTGGCCACCTGGCTCTGGGGGCATCGTGCTCCCTCGAGGAGGGCCTGCAGGACAGGCTGGTCTGCAACAAGGAAAACATCCGTGCGCAAACCTCTCCGCACCCTGTGCTGAACAGAGTTGTTCAGTCTGACAGAAAGAATCTGGAGAGGCAGAAAGTCTCGGTTCACAGGCAAAGCTCAGCCGTCACGTCAAGAACCGTCACGGGCCTGAAGGACAGAATTGGCAGCCGCCCGGCTGAGGAGCAGCCGAGCCGAGAGAAATTCAGGAAAACGCTGCCGGCCTCACAGACAAGCGTCAAAACTCAGCAGCATCAGCCCCCACCAGTGAAAAATGCTGCCACAAAACCTCTGGCCTCCGTCCGGCCCCAGGGGACGACGAACCCAAAATCCATTGTGAAGCCATGGAGTGTTGTGCAGCGGCAAAGGCCTGCGGTGACGGGGAAGGCAGATTGCAAGGACGCGAAGGTGGTGGCTTCCAAATCT
Source organism: Coccyzus lansbergi (assembly GCA_033558105.1). Classification (NCBI taxonomy): domain Eukaryota; kingdom Metazoa; phylum Chordata; class Aves; order Cuculiformes; family Coccyzidae; genus Coccyzus; species Coccyzus lansbergi. The sequence goes on along the minus strand of JAUMJK010002278.1, from coordinate 15,569 downwards.
GCGGCACCGTCCCGAGGCACAGCCCCTCAGACCCAGGCGTCTCCAACCCAGCCTCGCAGCACGTACGGCTCCAAAACTCAACCAACTGGGAGCGATTTTCGGAGTCGGAGAGACGGGCTTAAAGCAGAGGCGCTGAAGGCAAGCGGAGTGCAGGCCAGACGTGTTCCCAAGACCCCGACGGCTGCTGATCGGAAGTAAGTAACAGCTTTGGCCAACCCTGTGCTCGCCTCCAGGGGACAGCAGAGCTTAAAGAGTTCAACTTGGTGAACCAACCTGGGGGTGTTTAGCCTGGAGAAGAGGAGGCTGAGAGGAGACCTCATTGCTCTCTACAACTACCTGAAGGGAGGTTGTGGAGAGGAGGGAGCTGGGCTCTTCTCCCAAGGGAAAAGGGGACAGGATGAGAGGGAATGGCCTCAAGCTCCACCAGGGGAGATTTAGGCTAGAGATTAGGAGGAAGTTTTTCACACAGAGGGTCATTGGGCATTGGAATAGGCTGCCCAGGGCGGTGGTTGATTCACCTTCCCTGGAGGTGTTTAAGGCACAGATGGATGAGGTCTTGAGGGACTTGGTTTAGTGTTTGATAGGAATGGTTGGACTAGAAGAGCCGATGGGTCTCTTCCAACCTGGTTGTTCTATGATTCTATGATTCTAAGACGAGGTCCCAAAACTCCTTATCGGTTTGCTTGGAGCTTGATGCCTCCCACAAAAAAAAGAGGGTGGGGGTGAGATCTGGTGGTACCTTGGGTTCTTCTTGCACCAATTTGATGTGTGGCGGCTTTGTCTTCAGGCACATTTAAATGCTTCCTTTCCCAGCCTGGAGCATGGATCCCTTTTTTTTTTAGGGCAGAAACAGCTGGAGTTCACTAGAGGGAGATACCAAGGGAAATCCACACTAAGCTGTGTGGAAGTGTGGATCTGCTGGAGGGTAGGGAGGCTCTGCAAAGGGACCTAAACAGGCTGGATCCATGGGCTGAGTCCAATGGGATGAGGTTTAACACGGCCAAATGCTGCATCCTGCACTTGGGGCACAACAACCCTGACCAGAGCTACAGACTGGGAGAAGCCTGGCTGGAAAACTGCCAGGAGGAGAGGGACCTGGAGGTGTTGGTCGACAGTGTCTGACCATGAGCCATCAGTGTGCCCAGGTGGCCAAGAAGGCCAATGGCATCCTGGCTTGGATCAGAAATGGTGTGACCAGCAGGGCCAGGGAGGTTCTTCTCCCTCTGTACTCAGCACTGGTGAGGCTGCTCCTTGAATCCTGGGGTCAGTTCTGGGCCCCTCAGCACAAGAAGGATGTTGAGGGTCTGGAGTGAGTCCAGAGAAGTGCAACGAAGTTGGTGAAGGGGCTGGAGAACAGGCCCTATGAGGAGTTGCTGAGAGAGCTGGGGGTGTTTATCCTGGAGAAGAGGAGGCTGAGAGGAGACCTCATTACTCTCTACAACTCCCTGAGAGGAGGTTGTGGAGAGGAGGGAGCTGGGCTCTTCTGCCAAGGGACAGGGGACAGGACGAGAGGGAATGGCCTCAAGCTCCACCAGGGGAGATTTAGGCTAGAGATTAGGAGGAGGTTTTTCCCACAGAGGGTCATTGGGCATTGGAATAGACTGCCCAGGGAGGTGGTTGATTCCCCTTCCCTGGAGGTGTTTAAGGCACAGGTGGATGAGGTCTTGAGGGATTTGGTTTAGCGTTAGATAGGAATGGTTGGACTCGATGATCCGATGGGTCTCTTCCAACCTGGTTGTTCTATGATTCTATGATTCTAAATGCTGGTGGTGTCTGCTGGGGCTGTAATGGTGGTTCCATGGCCTTTTGACAGGAGACAGCTGGAGGAGTGGTTGGCATCCAAGGGCAAAGCCTACAAGCGGCCGCCTATGGTTCTGCTTCAGAAAACGGCAGTCAAGCTGCCCTGTAGAACTCCGAAAGAGAAGCAGGAGAAACCAGAAGAGCTCCTCCCAGAGAAGATCGACAACCTGTTGACTCAGTGCCTGGAGCTGGTTGAGGAGGTGGGAATGGGAAAGGCTGGGATCCCCTTCTCCTGGAGCATCCCAGCAGCTCGAGGGCCATGGGGCAAGGGCTCCTGCTCGCTTGGCTGCTGTGGCTGGAGGTGATATCATGTGTAGGGAAAGCATAAAGTCCTTGTGGAATTATGGTCAGAGGCACACACTGAGGTGTATAAATAGGGAAAAGGAAGCTATAAGGGGTCAGGGGACTGGTGGGTGTCACTGGTGTTGTTGGTCGCATCCCTCTGGACTCTGGATACAGAGGGTGGTCAAGATGGCCAGTGACATCTTGGCTTGGATCAGACACGATGTGACCAGCAGGGCCAGGGAGGTTCTTCTCCCTCTGGACTCGGCTCTGGTGAGACCGAACCTCGAATCCTGGGGTCTGGGCCCTCAGCACAAGAAGGATGTTGAGGCTCTGGAGCGAGTCCAGAGAAGAGCAACGAAGCTGGGGAAGGGGCTGGAGAAGAAGAGGAGCATCTGCGAGAGCTGGGGGTGTTTATCTTGGAGAAGAGGAGGCTGAGGGGAGACCTCATTGCTCTCTGCAACTGCCTGAGAGGAGGTTGTGGAGAGGAGGGAGCTGGGCTCTTCTCCCAAGGGACAGGATGAGAGGGAATGGCCTCAAGCTCCACCAGGGGAGGGTCAGGCTGAACATTAGGAAAATAATATTTCACAGAAAGTGTTATTGGGCACCAGAACAGGCTGCCCAGGGAGGGGGTTGATTCCCCTTCCCTGGAGGGGTTTAAGGGACGGGTGGACAAGGTGCTGAGGGACATGGGTTAGTGATTGATGGGAATGGTTGGACTCGATGATCCAGTGGGTCTCTTCCAACCTGGTGATTCGATGATCCCAGCAGCTGGCAGTGCAGCTGGAATTCCTGCAGCAGCCGCCCAGGCTGGCTGAGCCGAATTGAGGTGCATCCCTAGTGGGCTTCAGGTGCCGGGAAGCATTTCATGAAATGCTAAGTGTTAACCGTGCTCTGGGGTTTAGTGGCTCCTTGAGTGTCAACCTCCTTCTCTACTACAAGGTTTGTTTTACTCATGGGAGTTTGCACGGCTGTTTCTGTCCACATTTTACATTAGGGATGTGCAGAATCAGGCTCTTCTGAGAATTCTGTTCCTAGAGAGCGGTTACGTGCACACTCTGGCCCTTGTCATCGATGCCTTTCCCTGGGACCTTGCCCTTCTTGCAGGGTGCCCAGGCCGAGGAGCTCTCTGCACTGCTGTCCCGCGTGCCCCAGGCGGAGAAATTCGCCAAGTTCTGGATCTGCAAAGCCAAACTGCTCGCCCGGAACGGCCCTTTTGACGTGACAGGGTTGTACAAAGCTGCCGTCTGCGCTGGCGCCGTGGTGAGTGAGGCCTGTGCCCTTCAGTACCAACCTGTCTCCGTGCCAGCTGCTTTCCTTGAGATCCAGGAGTGGGACTTTGGGATGAGTTTAGCACTTCTAACCATGGAATCATGGAACAGTTTGGGTTGGAAGGGACCTCACAGCCCATCCAGTTCCACCTCCCAGTGGCTCAGGGGCTCCAAGCCCCATCCAGCCTGGCCTGGAACCCCTCCAGGGTTGGGGCAGCCACCACTGCTCTGGGCAGCCAGAGTCGCTGATGGAAAAAGCTGTTTAGAGCTGCAGGTTCCATTCTGTCCCATTGAAACATCTTTGGCTTTAATCTGCCAAGCAGGCAGGAACAGGGACAGAGAGAGGACACAGAGGACGCAGACCCTGTGCCATGTTGGAGCTGTAGCTGCTCTGGGCTAGTCTGGTTCAATCCTAAATCCTAAATCAGTAGGATTTTACCCGTGTTGGGTACTTCCAGGTCTGATTTGGAGAAGGGAAATTTCTCAGGAGAAGTCCTGAGTGTTTGCACTGCAGTCAAAACCTCTTCTCCGCTTCACCTGTAAATCTGGTCTCTGTTTACAAGTCAGGCCTGCCTTGACCTGTGTTCTGCATTCCTTGCAGCCACTCCAGGAGCTCAGGGAAGTTGTCCTTGATATCTTGAAGGCCGGAGACCAAACATCCGCAGGTAAACAAGTGTGTGTAGGGGCTGGCTGGCAGGCTGGGGTTCCCTGCTGCTGCAGGTTTGTGGTCTGCCCCAGCACCCTGTGTCATAGAATCACAGAACAACCACGTTGGAAGAGGCCCATCGGATCATCGAGTCCAACCATTCCTATCTAACACTAAACCAAGTCCCTCAGGACCTCATCCACCTGTGCCTTAAACCCCTCCAGAGAAGGGGAATCAATGCCCTCCCTGGGCAGCCTATTCCAATGCCCAATGACCCTCTGTGTGAAAAACTTCCTCCTAATCTCCAGCCTAAATCTCCCCTGGTGGAGCTTGAGGCCATTCCCTCTCGGCCTGTTCCCTGTCACTTGGGAGAAGAGCCCAGCTCCCTCCTCTCTACAACCTCCTCTCAGGGAGTTGTAGAGAGCAATGAGGCCTCCTCTCAGCCTCCTCTTCTCCAGGATAAACACCCCCAGCTCTCTCAGACGCTCCTCATAGGTTCTGTTCTCCAGCCCCTTCACCAGCTTCGTTGCTCTTCTCTGGACTTGCTCCAGAGCCTCAACATCCTTCTTGTGCTGAGTGGCCCACAACTGACCCCAGGATTGAAGGAGCAGCCTCACCAGTCCTGAGTCCAGAGGGAGAAGAACCTCCCTGGCCCTGCTGGTCACACCGTGTCTGATCCAAGCCAAGATACCCTTGGCCTTCTTGGCCACCTGGGCACACTGCTGGTGACCCTGTGTCCCTGTTGACTTTGACAACACTCGCTCTCTAAGTCTAGAATCCTGATCTCAAAAATGAGGTGAGATTCCTCTGCCAGGGCCGGGCGCAGTCCCAGACGACTGTGGCTCCACAACAAGGTGCCATTGCCTCTCTTTTTGAGCAACGAAGCTGGTGAAGGGGCTGGAGAACAGGCCCTATGAGGAGCATCTGAGAGAGCTGGGAGGGTTTATCCTGGAGAAGAGGAGGCTGAGAGGAGACCTCATTACTCTCTACAACTCCCTGAGAGGAGGTTGTGGAGAGGAGGGAGCTGGGCTCTTCTCCCAAAGGACAGGGGACAGGACGAGAGGGAATGGCCTCAAGCTCCACCAGGGGAGATTTAGGCTAGAGATTAGGAGGAAGTTTTTCCCACAGAGGGTCATTGGGCATTGGAATAGGCTGCCCAGGGAGGTGGTTGATTCACCTTCCCTGGAGGTGTTTAAGGGACATGGTTTGGTGTTTGATAGGAATGGTTGGACTCAATGATCCTATGGGTCTCTTCCAACCTGGTTGTTCTATGATTCTATGATTCAAAGTGCTGTGGTGTTAGAATCCCTCCCCAGCCACTGCTCTCTGCCACTGCGCTGTCCTTTTCCTCTCCTGCCAGGCGAAAAGGCCAAGGAGCCCATTCCTCAGGAGCCTGTGACGCTTTGCTCGAGCGAGGAGCAGCTTGAGGCGGTGACTCCGTGCCGGACCGGGACTTCCGTGACCAGCCTGCCTGTCTCCATCAAATTACAGGTTACATCTGCGTCCAGGTAAGGCTGAGCTGCTCCTGGCAGCAGCATCCTCTGAGCCAATGCCCCTCAGCAGATTTACTTAAAGGCCCTCGTCCTCTCTGAAGGCGAAAAGAGCTGCTGGAAGGCCGCGACCTGAAATTCGTAACCCCTGTGCGGCGCTCGGTCCGGATAGAGCAGGTCGGGAACCACCTCCCAGAGATGCTGAAGGACCACGACCCTGTGGTGTCATCCCTCAGTGAAATCCTGGATGCTGAGGAGGAAACTCAGTTTTTCTTCCGGAAAAACAAGGCTTTGCCAGAGGTGGAGGAGCTGGAGGGGCTGAGCTCGTATCCCCCAGAAACCTGCTGAAGGGTCCTGGTGGGTTTGGAGGCTCCTCTCTTTTTCATGCCGCCTTGCATGACTTCTCTTGCTGTCCCTCAAATGTAAATATGTTGGGGTGGGAGAAAAAAACTCTGTTTTACATGTATAAGCACTGATTTAAATTAAATAAACAAATTTGGCTGGAAACTGCTTGGAGGAGAAGGACCTGGGAGTGTTGTTTGAACAGGAGCCAGCAGGGACCCAGGGGGCCAAGAAGGCCAAGGGCATCTTGGCTTGGATCAGACACGGTGTGACCAACAGGGCCAGGGAGGTTCTTCTCCCTCTGGACTCGGCACTGGGGAGACCAAACCTCGAATCCTGTGTTCAGTTCTGGGCCCCTCAGCACAAGAAGGATGTTGAGGCTCTGGAGAGAGTCCAGAGAAGAGCAATGAAGCTGGGGAAGGGGCTGGAGAACAGGCCCTATGAGGAGCGTCTGAGAGAGCTGGGGGTGTTTATCCTGGAGAAGAGGAGGCTGAGAGGAGACCTCATTGCTCTCTGCAACTCCCTGAAAGGCAGTTGTGGAGAGGAGGGAGCTGGGCTCTTCTCCCAAGGGACAGGACAAGAGGGAATGACCTCAAGCTCCACCAGCGGAGGTTCAGGATGAACATTAGGAAAAAATATTTCATAGAAAGAGTCATTGGTCAGTGTCAGAGGCTGCCCAGGGAGGTGGTTGATTCCCCTTCCCTGGAGGGGTTTAAGGGACGGGTGGCCGAGGTGCTGAGGGACATGGGTTAGTGATTGATGGGAATGGTTGACTCGATGATTCTGTGGGTCTTATCTAACCTTCTGATTCTATGATCCACCCCCTTCGGCCTCCCTGGTCACAACCACCACCAGCTCTGGCTCAGCATACTTATTGAGAAGCCTCACTGAAGGCTCAGAGCAGCATCTGGAAGTCGTGGTGTGGCTCTGGCTTTGCTTTGGGGAGCAGAGCAAGCCTGTGGTGCAGGACAGGGAGGAGGCTGTTCTGGGGCTGTCAGCTGAGGATTTGGCCACTGCCCTTTGCCTCCAACCCCCAGGCTTTGTGGGGGCACAAAGCAGCTTTCCTTTAAAACAGTCAATTTTCCTATCTCTGTGTTGCCAGGAGTTTATTTTTATAAATAGAAAAGGGTAGGAAAGGGAAGTGAGTGACAACAAAGGGGTTCCCAGGTAGCAACACCAACTTCAGAAGTCCCTTAGAGCCAAGCGCCAGGTGCTGCTGGGACCCCAGAGCAGTGTCAGGTGGGTTTGTTGGGTGCCAGGTGGGTTCCAGCAATCCCTGGGTGGCTCCGAGCTGGCTGGGGTGGGGGGTCACAGTGAAGTTGGGGACACTGGGCTCAGGCTTCTCCATCATCTTCCTCCTCCTCGCCGCTGGCCTCCTGTGGGAATCCATAGAATCACAGAATCATGGAATAACCAGGTTGGAAGAACCATCGGATCATTAAGTCCAACCATTCCCATCAAACACTAACCCATGTCCCTCAGCACCTCATCTACTCGTCCCTTAAACCGCTTCAAGGACGGTGACTCAACCCCCTCCCTGGGCAGCCTCTGACACTGCCCAATGACTCTTTCTATGAAATATTTTTTCCTAATGTCCATCCTGACCCTCCCCTGGTGGAGCTTGAGGCCATTCCCTCTTGTCCTGTCCCCTGTCCCTTGGGAGAAGAGCCCAGCTCCCTCCTCTCCACAACCTCCTCTCAGGGAGTTGCAGAGAGCAATGAGGTCTCCCCTCAGCCTCCTCTTCTCCAGGAGAAACACCCCCAGCTCTCTCAGACGCTCCTCTTCTTCTCCAGCCCCTTCCCCAGCTTCGTCGCTCTTCTCCAGACTCGCTCCAGAGCCTCAACATCCTCCTCACAGGCCCTTCCCAGAGCCCCAGCCCCTCACCCAGCGTCCATCTTGCCCCCTCACCAGGGCCCAGCATCCAGGGCTGCTCAGTGCACAGAAGCCCACCCGGCACTGCAAGCCCTGCGGCTTTGGGGGTTTATTCTCCCCCCTGCACCCACCTGCTGGCCCGGGTGGCCACTCTGGTCCAACCAGGGGGACCCCAGCGTTGCGGCCTCCCCGCTGTGCCCGTGCTCCACCGTCGACTCGTGCGCCATCTGCAGCGAGGAGAGGCTGCACCAGCGTATCCGGGTGTCCCCACACCCCACGCTGGGCACAGTGGGGAAACTGAGGCACGGAGGGCAAGCGGGAAGGGCTGGGAGCTGCCTACCAGGACAGGGGATGCGCGGAAGAGGTAGCTGAAGGGGTAGTAGAGGAAGTTGAGGAAGGAGGCGGCGTAGAGGTCGGCGTAGCGCATCAGCTGGCTGGCGAAGAGCGTCTGGCGCGAGCCGCAGCGGAAGAGGCTGCCCATCTTCCCGTAGCACATGTCCATCTCGTGCGTGACTTTCTGTGGGGACAGCGAGACCGTCAGAGCACCGAACGCCTCCCAGAAGCCTCCTCAGGTGAGGGGCTGAGCCCAAGCGTCACCTGGATCTGACGTTTGATGGAGCTGATGTCGGGGCGTTCGCTGCTGCCGCTGTCCAAGTGCCTGGAGGGGGAGAGACCCGGCCAGGGGCTCACCTGGAGAGTCTCTCGCAGGTGTCCCCTGCCCAATGTCCCCATCCCCACTCACTGGTACAGCTCTGCCAGGAAGAGGTCCAGGCTCCGCAGCTCCTCAAACAGCTCTGGAAGAGGAACAGGGTGGGATGAGGGAGGCTCCAAAGGGATCTGAACAGGCTGGATCCACGGGCTGAGACCAACGGGATGAGGGTTAACAAGGCCAAATGGCGGATCCTGCCCTTGGGGCACAACAACCCTGAGCAGCTCCAGACTAGGAGAAGTCTGGCTGGAAAGTGCCTGGAGGAGAAGGACCTGGGGGTGTTGGTTGAAGAGGAGCCAGCAGGGGCCCAGGAGGCCAAGAAGGCCAAGGGCATCTTGGCTTGGATCAGACATGGTGTGACCAGCAGGGCCAGGGAGGTTCTTTTCCCTCTGCACTCAGCACTGGGGAGACCGAACCTCAAATCCTGGGGTCAGTTCTGGGCCCTCAGCACAAGAAGGATGTTGAGGCTCTGGAGCGAGTCCAGAGAAGAGCAATGAAGCTGGGGAAGAGGCTGGAGAAGAAGGATTGTGAGGAGCGTCTGAGAGAGCTGGGGGTGTTTCTCCTGGAGAAGAGGAGGCTGAGAGGAGACCTCATTGCTCTCTGCAACTCCCTGAGAGGAGGTTGTGGAGAGGAGGGAGCTGGGCTCTTCTCCCAAGGGACAGGGGACAGGCCGAGAGGCAATGGCCTCAAGCTCCACCAGGGGAGGGTCAGGCTGGACATTAAGAAAAAATTTTTCCTGGGAAGGGTGATTGGTCAGTGTCAGAGGCTGCCCAGGGAGGGGGTTGAGTCCCCTTCCCTGGAGGGGTTTAAGGGACGGGTGGACAAGGTGCTGAGGGACATGGGTTAGCAATTGGTGGGAATGGTTGGACTCGATGATCCAGTGGGTCTCTTCCAACCTGGTGATTCTGTGATGTGCACGGGCAACGTTCCCCCCACTGCCTTCATGACCAATATGGGACATTAGGATGTGTCCCATGGGGCTGATTTTGTCATCCAGGAGTGTTAGGGAGGCCCTAAACCACCTCCTCAAGCTGGTCCTGGCCACGTCCTGGTCTGGGTGCTGCTTACCGCTCTTCTCCGTCCAGACCTGCAGCTCCCGCGCCAGCTCAGGCACCACCAGGAACGTGCGCCAGCCCTGCCGCTTCTTCGACTTGAGGATGTCCCCAAAGATGTGGTCCCCCATGTAGAGGATGTCTTTGCCCTTCACACCCAGCAGGTCACACACAATGTCCGAGGAGCCTGCGACAGACAGACGGACAAACATCAGGGCCCCAAGGCAGGTCACAACCCCAGTGCTGCCCATGGAGCGTGGCCGGGTGCTCACCCACCGCCGGAGTAGACGGCACAGTGCTGGAGGGGTCCGGTGTACGTCCCGATGCGCAGCTTCCCCGTGTCCTTTGGGACGAGAGGTCACAGAATCACGGAATGGGTTGGGTTGGAAGGGACCTCAAAGCCCATCCAGCTTCCCCCATCACAGGCAGGGACACCTCCCACTGGATCAGGAGGCTCCCAACCCCATCCAACAGCTATAGGTCCACAGGTGGAGGTGGTGGGACACCCCTACCTGTGCCCACCCAACCGCGACCCCCTCCCCGTGGCCCCCACCGTGTTGACTTGGCGCAGGACGGTGCCCTCGGCGAAGAAGAGCGGTTTGCGTGTGTCCACCACGATGAGGTCGAAATAGGATCTCCAGGGGCGCTGCGAGGTTTAGGGGGGAGGTCAGGGAGGGGCTGAGACGGCACCTCCATCCCCTCCTTGCACCGGGATGGACTCACCGTGTCCCCATCCTTGAAGTCGAACAGGTAGGACATGATGGCCTGAGAAGAATCAGAGAATCACAGAATCAGCAAGTTGGAAGAGAACCACTGGATTATTGAGTCCAACCATTCCCATCAATCACTAACCCATGTCCCTCAGCACCTCGTCCACCCGTCCCTTAAACCCCTCCAGGGAAGGGGAATCAACCCCCTCCCTGGGCAGATTCTACCAGCTTCCAGTGACCTTTTCCATGAAAAACTTCTCTCTGGTGTCTAGTTGGAGCTCCTGGTGGAGCTTGAGGCCATTCCCTCTTATCCTGTCCCTTGGGAGAAGAGCCCAGCTCCCTCCTCTCCACAACCTCCTCTCAGGAACTCCCCGAGACCTGGAGGTGCCACCACTGAACCCCTGGAGAGCAGAACCCGCTCTGGACAGCCCCAGCTCCCCCTCTACTCACGTCGGTGTAGTTGTAGTCGCTGTTGGTGGCCAGGAAGACCTTCCCCACCTCCTTCATGCGGCTCAGCAGCAGAGGCACACGGGGCTGGTGAGGGGCAAATCAGCATCGGGGAGGCCGGTGGAGGCCACGGGGACTCAGCTGAGGGGTCCCCGGGGTCCACAGACACTCACATCTTTCACCACGTATTTCTCCAGGTTCTCCAGGGTCTTCTCCTTCAGGCAGCCCTGCAGAGAATCATAGAATCATAGAACAACCAGGTTGGAAGGGACCCATCGGATCATTGAGTCCAACCATTCCTATCAAACACTAAACCAAGTCCCTCAAGACCTCATCCACCCGTCCCTTAAACCCCTCCAGGGAAGGGGAATCAACCACCTCCCTGGGCAGCCCATCCCAATGCCCAACGACCCTCTGTGTGAAAAGAGGGGACGGGGAGGAAGAGTCTGAGCCGCTCCTGGGGCTGAGGAGCCCCCAGCCCCCTCAGATCTCCCCCAGCCCCTTGCCCACACCCCTCACCAAGAGGTGGACTTGGTCCATGGCCTCGCGGACGTCTTGGAACATGCTACGGAAGGACATGAAGAGGTTCCCGTGCTTGTAGCCCGTGTCGCAGCTGCAAAAGGGAGGAAATTGGGGGGTGACGGGGCTGCTCCAACAAGGAGAGACCCCCAACCCACCCCAGGCCCATCCCAACCCACCTCCAACCCACCCCAGACCCACTCCAACCCATTACAATGCATCCCAACCCACTCCAACCCATCCCAACCCACCCCAGACCCACTCCAACCCATCCCAACCCACCTCCAACCCACCCCAGACCCACTCCAACCCATCCCAACCCACCTCCAACCTACCCCAGACCCACTCCAACCCATTACAATGCATCCCAACCCACTCCAACCCATCCCAACCCACCCCAGACCCACTCCAACCCATCCCAACCCGCCCCAGACCCATTCCAACCCATTCCAACCTGCCCCAGACCCACTCCAACCCATCCCAACCTACCCCAGGTCCACTCCAACCCATCCCAACCCACCCCAGGCCCATCCCAACCTGCCCCAGACCCATCCCAACCCATTCCAACCTGCCCCAGACCCACTCCAACCCATCCCAACCCATCCCAACCCACCTCCAACCCACCTCAGACCCATCCCAACCCACCTCCAACCTATTCCAACCCACCCCAGACCCATCCCAACCCATCGCAACCCACCCCAGACCCACTCCAACCCATCCCAACCCAGCCCAGACCCACTCCAACCCATCCAACCCACCCCAGGCCCACTCCAACCCATCCCAACCCACCTCCAACCCATTCCAACCCACCTCCAACCCACCCCAGATCCACTCCAACCCACCCCAGATCCACTCCAACCCATCCCAACCCACCCTAGACCCATCCCAACCCATTCCAACCTGCCCTAGACCCACTCCAACCCATCCCAACCCACCCCAGACCCAGCCCAGACCCAGCCCAGACCAACTCCAACCCATCCCAACCCGCCCCAGACCCAGCCCAACCCACCTCCAACCAAACCCAGACCCATCCCAGCCCATCCCAACCCACCCCAGACCCATCCCAACCCACTTCCAACCAAACCCAGACCCATCCCAACCCACCTCCAACCCATACCAAACCACCTCCAACCCACCCCAGACCCAGCCCAACCTGCCCCGGACCCACTCCAACCCATCCCAACCTACCCCAGAACCACTCCAACCCATCCCAACCCATCCCAACCCATCCCAACCCACCCCAGACCCTCTAGGTCCAAGCCCCATCCCCTCTCCTCCTTACTTGGTGTATCTGGAGCAGTTGGAGAAGAAGTCGACGAGGCAGGCGTAGAGGTAGGTTTCTGTGGGAAGGGGCTGTGAGGGGCTGGGGGGGCTCGGGGGAGGCAGCGCCCCAAGGGGAGGATTGGGGGGTACATGGGGGTTCTTACCCGTGAGGTTGAAGAGGGTGTTGAGGATGTGGAAGCGCTTGGTGTCGTCTCGCTGGATGAACTTGTTGGGGTAATAGTGGAGGATCTCGGCCCTGGGGAGGGAGAATGGAGAACGATCTCAGTGCCATCCCAGTGCCAATCCCAGTGCCAATCCCATTACTGTTCCCAGTGCCATACCCAGTGCCTATCCCAATACCAATTCCATTACCGTTCCCAGTGCCAATCCCGTTACTTTTCCCAGTGCAAATCCCATTACCAGTCCCAGTGCTTATCCCATTACTGTTCCCAGTGCCAATCCCATTACCATTCCCAGTGCCAATCCCATTACTGTTCCCATTGCCATTCCCAGTGCCAATCTCAGTGCTATTCCCAATGCCAGTCCCATTACCATTCCCAGTGCCAATCCCAGTGCCAATCCCATTACCGTTCCCAGTGTCAATCCCATTATCATTACCACTGCTAATCCCATTACCATTCCCAGTGCCATACCCAGTGCCAATCCCATTACCTATCCCATTACCATTCCCAGTGCCAATACCATTACCATTCCTAGTGCCAATCCCATTACCAATCCCAGTGCCATTTCCATTCCCAGTACCAATCCCATTACCATTACCAGTGCCAATCCATTACCATTCCCATTACCATTCCCAGTGCCGTTCCCAGTGCCAATCCCATTACCATCCCATTACCATTCCCATTACCATTCCCAGTGCCGTTCCCAGTGCCAATCCCATTACCATCCCATTACCATTCCCAGTGCCAATCCCAGTGCCATTCCCAGTGCCAATCCCAGTGCCATTCCTAGTGCCAATCCCATTACCAATCCCAGTGCCATTTCAAGTGCCATACCCAGTGCCAATCCCATTACCATTCCCAGTCCCAATCCCATTACCATTCCCAGTGCCAATCCCATTACCATACCCAGCGCCAATCGCAGTGGAAATTCCATTACCAATCCCAGTGCTGTTCCCAGTGCTAATCCCATTACCAATCCCAGTGCCAATCCCATTACTATTCCCAGTGCCATCCCAGTGCCGTTCCCAGTGCCAATCCGTTTACTGTTCCCAGTGCCATCCCAGTGCTAGTCCCAATGCCAATCCCATTACCTTTCCCAGTGCCAATCCCAGTGTCAATCCCAGCGCCATCCCATTACCAATCCCAGTGCCGTTCTCAGTGCTAATCCCATTACCAATCCCAGTGCTGTTCTCAATGCTAATCCCATTACCAATCCCAGTGCCAATCCCAATGCTAATCCCATTACCAATCCCAGTGCCATCCCATTCCCAGTGCGGATCCTGCTCTCACCCCTTGAGGAACCGGAAGCCGTGGGTGCACACCAGCAGGTTCCCGTGCGAATCCACCTTCAGCAGGTTCCCGTAGAGAGCATCGAACACCAGCCCCCTGCACCATACACCCCATTAGCAGGCTGGGGGGGGGGGGGGGGGGTGTCCCAAATCCCCCCAAAATGTAGGATTCCCCTCAAATCCCCCCCAAAAAAAACTCACCGGGTGGGGAAGTTGGGGTCGTACTTGTAGGCCAGGATCTCGGGGGGGTACCCGATGGAGACGAGCTGCTCCAGCAGGAGGGCGAAGGCCAGTTCCTCGTAGTCAGGGGATTTATACACTGTGGAGGGGAGTCAGGGGGTGTGTGGGCAGGGCTGGTGTCGGGGGGGGGCGACACCCAAAAATTCTTCCTCCCACCCCAAAAATTCTCCCTCTCACCCCAACCCCCAAAACCCACTGGCCAAGGTGTAATCCATGTCGAAGCCAAAGCATTTGATCTTCTCCAGCGCCAGGCTCCGGTTAACGAAGATTCTGCAGGGAATGAGGTTTGTAGGATGAGATGGGATGGGATGGGGGGGGATGAAAGTTGGGGGTGTGTGACTTTGGGGTCCCCAAACCCATCCCTGCCTCCTGGGGAAGGGGGAGATTCCCCCCCCCCTCCCCTGGCCTTGGCCCCAGGGACCAGGAGGAGTTATTGGAGCAGAAAAATCTGCTTTTGAGCTGGAAATGGAGATGGAGGGAGAGCCCCCCCCCGGTTTGTCCTGGGTGTTTAAAGCCACCCCCCAAACCCTGCAACCCCCCCAGGACCCACAGCCCTGGGTCCTGCCTCCTCCCAAGTGACCCCCAACCCCCAGACCTTTTCCCATAGACTCTGTCTCCCCCCAGACCCTCCTTTCCGACTCTTTACCCCACAAGTGACCCCCCCATCCAGACCCTTCCCCTCCAACCCTTCCCCTCTTTCCCCCCACCCAGGTGACCCCCCCCAGACCCTTCCCCTATGCTCTGTCCCCCCAGACTCTCCTCTCTAACTTTTTCCCCACCAAGTGACCCCCCCCAGACTCTGTCCCCCCCTCCCAAGACTCCGTCCCCCCAGACCGTTCCCCATGACTCTTTCCCTCTTTCCCCCAACAAGTGACCCCCCCAGACTCTTCCCCCCAAGACTTTCCCCCCCAGACCCTTCCCCATGACTCTTTCCCTCTTTCCCCCCACAAGTGACCCCCCCAGACTCTTCCCCCCCAGACTCTTCCCCCCCAAGACTCTGCCCCCCCAAGACCCTTCCCCATGACTCTTTCCCTCTACAAGTGACCCCCCAGACTCTTCCCCCCCAGACTCTGTCCCCCTAGACCCTCCCCTTTGACTTTTCTCCCCCCAAGTGATCCCCCCCAGACTCTGTCCCCCCCAGACTCTGTCCCCTGGGATCCTTCCAAGTGACCCCCCAGACTCTTCCCCTCCAGACTCTGTCCCCCTAGACCTTCCTCTTTGGCTTTTCTCCCCCCAGGTGACCCCTCCCAGACTCTTCCCCCCAGACTCTGTCCCTTCGGACCCTTCCCCATGACTCTTTCCCTCCTTCCCCCAGAAAGTGACCCCCCCAGACTCTTCCCTCCCAGACTCTGTTCCCTCAGACCTTCCCCATGACTCTTTCCCCTCTCAGGTGACCCCTCCAGACCCTTCCCCCTAGACTCTGTCCCCCTAGACCCTCCTCTCCAACTTTTTTCC